>LUCM01009244.1:5796-75409 GCA_008360955.1 Fasciolopsis buskii
CGGAACTCCACTAACCCATATTTAACATGCATTTTGGCAAATCGTGACCGGGTTTCTGCCGAATTCCTGATCAATCTGTCATAATGTTATGAATATTCCTAAATGAGTTCTTTTATTTTTTTTCACTAGGCGATGTGTGTATTTTTGATTTTATTTACCGTTTCCCTATTCAGTTTTTGCCGTTACATTTTTTGACTGAAATGCGACATTGTTGATTGTACGCAAAAGTCCACACAAAGTCTATACAATAAAGTATTTTTTATTAAGTCCACCAGTCCTATGTGAAGTGGCTACAGCTGCAGAGAATCTGACTTCTGGGACGGGACGGAAGACTAAGCATTTCAAGACAGGAAGTCTCCATGTTGGATGTTTTTCGGACTTTGACGGATGATATTGTAGTCAGATGAACTTAATTAAATAATCCATTGCTGAACCATTAGAGTTTCGCTTCTACTAGAGCCCATCATTGATGCATGTCCTCTATCCTACCCAGGCTTTGAACCCGGACTTTCCAACTAGAGGGCGGAGATGTTGCCACTTCGATGCCAGCTCCGATTCAGACGGATCAGAATTGCCGGGTCAAGTTGATTCAGGTGTCGCCTCCAAGCATCTGCATTAATTGTGCATACAACGATGGCTTGATAAATGACAAATGACTTAGTTCCTTGGGTTTTAGAGGATCTCATGAAGATATGCGCAAAAATTTTGTGCGTAACCGCCTACGCTTTATTTTTTGCTTTCGAGTTCGTGATACGATAAAGTGTAATGCTTTCTGGAGAGGGGTCTTGGCCAGCAGGAATTTGTCAGGTGGAGAAATGATCGACGATAAGAGGACTTATATCTTAGACCATCACCACCAGATACCGTGAATTCGACAGTCTAGGTACTGTCAGTCAATGCCGATAATAGCGGTTGCTTTCCATGTTCGAACGACTGGCATGTCCGGTTCAAAATCTTTCGTTCCTGATTCGGGTTTCATTCTGGAAGGATTGATATGCATTGGTGGCGATTCTTCACAAAGCTGATGAAGCATATCCACAGTGTTCCCGTGATTTTCAACCCGGAAGCTACCTAACAAACCACTGGAAAAATCACGTCTAATGTGCTAGAACTTTCATTTGTGTTGCTATTTTGGTAGGTGGGCATTGTCGGACATACAGGCGTAAGCCAACTTGGAGTATCTTCACCGTTAGCTGTTAAAATACTTATATTCGTCCAGGTGAGCAAATACACACTTGAGGAACCCGGTGTAATCAGTGAATTTCCAGCACCAGAAAAACGTACAACTAATACACTCATTGGTGAAGCCATGATTAAACTCCTGTTGAATATACGGAAATAAAGCTCTACTGCATGAAACAAGTTTAATGGTGGCTGGTAAGAAATGGTGGGGTGATACTGGCTGGAGAATGATACGTCGGACCCTTTTTAGTCAGAGACTGGAACAATTTCATAGCGAGAATGTAGAACTTACATTACTTTTTCGGGCTTTCATTGCCTTCCATAACTAATTTTCTGTTTGTGAATTATACTGTGAAGTCTCTCCTACGTTTAAGCAATATTCAATTGCTTGCCAATAAAGAAATGTAAAATAAAAGGGTTCCTATTCTGGAGCTTAAGTAGGCTGCCGCTAGGCCCTGGCAAATCTGTCCTCCGATAGTTATTTAAATGTCATGTGCGAGACAGAGTTCTATCCCTTGTTTGATACCATCGACACTATCGCTGGCTAACATATAGAACCGACTGTGTTGTACTATCTACCATATGTTTCGATGTCACATTAATTCCACACTGACATACCTGCTACTTGGCCTAGTTGTTGAGCATGAAGTTTAGATCGCAAACGTCTCACCACCACCCAAGGTGACATCGTCAGTGTGTTTGTTATTCACCGGATTCATTTGCTGTTAACCCGGGGTTATTCGGGAGGACATATTTCGTCAAATATTTGAAAATCGCTGTTGGTAAACGCTGAAGACGGTAGTATTAGATTTATTTTTTTGCTTCCTTTACTAATGTAGTAAGAATGCACATCATTTTTCAAGAAGTAGGCCACTGCCATCAGAGGGCTGCCAAGTGGGAAATTGACCAGTGGTGAGAGAATTCGAACCCGCGACCTTCTCGTCCAAAAGCCACGACCTTAACTGCTTGCCCACCCCCGGTCAAATGAGTAAATAAACTTGGAAAATTACCCGACCCCCATAAATGTGTCCTGCAGCACTTCAGTCGTGAGCAGTGCACATTCTTCCATCCAATCCGTCATCATATCTCTACTCTTCTTTAGGGATAACAAAAGACCCCTTGGTCTTTCATCGGGGTTTGCCTGCGATCAGTTGTGTTCTTTAAACTATTTCAGTTTATTTTGCCAAGCTATTTCGAATCGCACTAAAATCCTCTGTATTTAACCGATAACTTCATTTGTGCAATCGCATATATAGCTCTGTTATTCTTTCTAGGTCTCCTGTTTATGTCCTTGCCACAGCACTGCATTTCTTCCATTCCTTGTTCGAAATGGCACTACGCCAGGGTCAAACACGTACATTCAAATAAGTCTGTGTGTTCACGTCTACCACAAGACCATCGAAGGAGCTGTCCATTAACTTGTAAAATCTGCTTTTGTCCGGAGGTATTTTCACACAAAGTTAATTCGGAACCATGATATACGCTGAACGGTGATCCATCGAAGCACTACTCGAAAGCATCACAAAGTTCCGTTTTCCACTCCATGACCTAGAAAGCAAACGTCTGTGGGACGCACATTTTGTTTTGCTTACCCCTAATCCTAGTGAATCGGAAGTCTGTTTCAAACTTATTGCTCCGCAACTGTTCACGACCTGTCACCTTACTTTCCTCGAGGTATTTTTGTTTCCCAGTTTCTGATGCACTGACCAATGTAGAATATGACGAAAATGCAACGAAAAGTTTACTTCAACACAAGTGCTGTTGCAAACAGCTTATTCGAAAATCATATCCGAGAAAAATGGCTAGAAACCATATCCTGGAGGCGCAATGATGAAGCTAAATTTTCACTCTATAAAGATTCGATTGACTGTTTTCGAGGGCATCGTGCAATTTTAATTCATTTTGTCTCCAAACTATAAGAAGAATTGCCACGGCAAATTGCTGTCCATCCACACAACTCGTTTTCACAATATCCTAATACTTCTAAGAGAGATCGTGCTTTCACGTGGATCGGCGAGAAGAACCCTGAGTACAATGACGAAATACTGAAACTAAACCGGGTTGATGTAAATAATAATCAAATTCCTCTTGTTTTCATGATACTGGACGGATACCGCAATCAGTCATTTGCGAAAGATGCTCAAAACTGCCGTTTGATTAGCCAATTTTCTCTCCTGTTCCATTCAGCTTGCAATCATTTTCCGTCAGTTTTTCACGCAAACATAGGCGAGATTGATAACCCATCATTTTGACACAGTTATCACGAATCCCCTACCTAATCATCTAAAAGATATATATCACCGTGGTGAAGATTAAGATTAATCAATAATATCGTCGTTGGATTTGCTATCGGAATTGCATGCAGGGTTCTATTCATTTAGATTTTCACTTGCAATTGAGCTCCTGGGACAGTTTCAGTAGTAAAAGCGGACGTCGTATTTCCTTTCTTGAAATCCGTGACTACTTGATTTCAGCTAATCCCACTGAACACATGAAGCGACAAGGCGTATCTTCTATCTATCGAGGTCAAGTGACATACGATTCAACTTAAATATCCGCCTATCCCAAACTACCAGTAGCAAACGAATGATCTACCGCCGCTGGTTTCACGGAGTCCTGGGCATATTCATTGAGCTCCTAATGGCAGCGCACTCGGAGCACGAAGTACCCAAAGTCACCACATTCTCGTAGATGTGAGACCATCAGTAACACTCACGAATAGTTGTCTTGCTGTGCCCAACTGGTCTGTGTTCATTGAAGAATGGCCCCTGTCTTTCGCTGAGGTACCACAAGCTTCTGGCCGGTTTTCTTGCTGGTATAAAAAGCATCACTGACCAGTTGCAACTCGTTCTGGACTAAATCTCTTGTTCGATTTATCGTCGCATCTAATCGAATGGGTGAAATTCTATGTTCCCTTGTGATCTACGCCACGTGGCTTTGACCTTCGGTTTTCAAGCATACTTTACTTATGACCTGATGAACTATTGCAAGACCATCGAATATTTCACTAGGTTGCTATGTGCACAACAGAGCGGAAACAGTGAGCTGAACACGACTGGTGCATTCGTGTAAGTATACCGAGTGTTTTGTTGTCTCCAGTTTACTGGATACTTTCCGTTCAGTCAAAGCAAAAGACGATTAGTGTGGGCCACAATGGTTTGCATCTATATATCTGTCAAAAGCATTTCTAAAATGTGACTAATTCGGTTCAGCTTTAGCTTCGCATAAACTATTTTCTTTTCATCTCGTTATCTTTTACCTTTTACTTCCTTTATTAATGAAATAGCAATGTACATCATTTTTCAGGAAGGGGGCCGCGGCATGCAGAGGGCTGCCAAGTGGCGGAAGTTGACCGGCGGTGTATGACAGCCATGAGACTTGTCAAAGAAACTTGCATTAGATACACTCTGACTGCTCAGTGATCACTTGTCAGCCCACAATTTGGTTGACCGGAGGCTCTTGAGGATACGACGAAGCTTTAAGATCGCGAGAAGAGGAACAATAATGGTTAAATTTCACAAACCGTTTTAGACTGCTAAATTTCTTGCTATTCGTTTCAGCTGAAAAAATGGTTTGAACAGCGCAAAATGGATATCGGCATTTTTTAGTTTGTCATTGCTGATATTGTTTACAAAATATCTGAAGAGTTTTTGTTGTCTGTTCACTACTCGATTTGATTCATGGCGAATGGAAATATTCACAACGGTTGATGCAAAAGCTGAAGGTCTCCGCGTAGCTGCTGACATTGCGTTTCCTTATTTGACATGCTTTCAAACATCGGTGGATTGTGCACAAGAGTTGTGAAATGCAATTCAGTTTGGGTACCGATTAAGTGATCTGCAATTTGGGGCGGGTTCGCACGTTCGGAGACCTCCTTTTCGTTAGACCCTTTGAGCTGCATGAAACTTTGTGGGCTGTCTGTAACAGTGCGAATATTTTCACTCGGTGCGAGTACCTGTTCCGAAGGCACACTTGGGGCTCCTTGAGCTTGAAATCTATGACAAACCAGTTTTGCTTCCATACCATTTTCGCTAGTTTCACGAAGCAGACGAGTCACTTTGAACTTGGAAGGTAAAGACGTGGAACTCCCATCCACGTGTGTTGGATTCCTTTTCGAGACGGTGGTGGCCAGAGCTCGTTGTTGCAAACTGCGCCATTTCATCCGACGATTTTGGAACCAAATTTTCACCTAGGTATCCAGATAGGAGAACAGATATTTCTGAATGAAGATTGGTGTGAGTAGAAAAGCAAATTTTGAAGACTGTCGGTGACAATGCCCAAAATGTCCACAATCCAAACGAGTATTCCTGCTAGTGCTCTGGAATCAGTGACCTACGTTTTAATTTGCTCCACAGAAAAGTCGATACACACATCAAACACGACTAAATCGAGTCATACTTGGTAGTGTGCCTAATCAGTGCGAAAGGTTATCAATCTTACTGAGCGAAAAAATGAAATGACGCTCGTTCAAGAAACACAGTGATTTGCATTGCTCATCGTTTCGGCACACTTCAGGTGATCTTTTGATGAAATGAAAACATGTCTCTAATGCTCAATGAAGATGAAGAATTGAGATTCATTCCATGCCGTGACAAATGTTTATGCACATATGCAAGCAGATTCAGTGAAACTCAGACGTTATCACTCGGGCGAAAGTTTGGATTGTTGGGTATTCTAGAAATACATGGTGGGATTAGCAGCATTTTGCAAAGTATGTGCAAATGCACGAATTTCCATCAACCAAAACGAACAGGCACGTACTAAACAGAATCTCATAGGTAGAGAACCAATAACCAGCTCTATATCAGAAGTCTATAAACTGAACTGAAAGCTGTCATTATCTAAACTAGCAGCAGAAGTTGTACAAAATCTATCTGCTGATGTGATACACGGATCCGAAATGATACGAATTTGATTGCCAATTCAAACCCCAGCTGTGAGGTCACCATAGACCTTTACAAAGGTGCTGATTATAAATAATATGCTTTGTGACTTCTCCGTTGTATTGTTTTCATTAGCAAACTGGACGTGAATTGTGAATGACGATATGCTTCACTTATTTTATCGAAATTTTCACATGCAGACAGAAATGTTTCAAGGCCGCATTGATTAACCTAGGTCGTAAGTAGCGTTTGTTTTTGAGTGCAAGTTTCACTGTTATCGAGTAATCTCAAGAAAAACTGAAGCAAGACGTAAAAGGAAGCAACAGTTAGCCGCACAAGTAAAACCATCTTTGAAAACCACGCGACTCTTCTGCACTCTTGGTTGCGAATCATCATCAATGTTCACCCAGCATCATGCTGCAACTAGAACTCACAGCCGAAATGAAGGGATAGGAGACGAGTATCTCTTTCACATGTTTGTCCATGCGGACGGTCGCCAGTACTTTTTTTGACCTCTTTGCTCTATTTTGCAGCTCCCTTAATTCCTTCCTGTTTCGTTTTACATGATGGCACACAAAATACAGAAGATGGGAAACAAGAAGAGGAAACCCGTGCCCTAGTGGCAAATCATTTCAGTGTGAAACGGCAAATCTGTCGCCGTTTTCAAACACTCCTTAGACGATAATTTTTTTTATCTATTGTTCGGGATCTCTTTGTTTTATGGGTTCTATCGTAGCAAGTGTCACCTAGATGTCATTTCCCTCTCCATTTTAAATTTTATCTTTATTTTATTTCTAGTCCCCTTGCTTAGCGAGCGCTTACATACGACTGCTGACGGTTTAAAATGTGGTAATATTTGTGCACTGTCATCTTTTCAGTTGAACAGTCCTATTACCGATCCCACAAGTAGGACCCAGGGTTGAAAAAAGCATTACTCTGCACTCACATTTATCTCCCTCTAGACGGAAGTTGCCTCTCGTGGAGTAAGATTTGTTGTCCAAAATTACTCAACTCTATCAACATTGCATTTGTCTCGTGCCTGTTCCCCACGCATTCCGGCCATTAGCATTACCATTTCATTGGTATTCCAAACTATTAAGTGGAACCTTGTGTGCTTTCGTCAGTTTCGACCATATCAGTTGAGTAATATTTGGCTTGGGTTGTAGGGCTTCCTTACCAATACGAAGAAGATTTAGAAGGCAGTAGGAATTTTTAGTCAAGTTTGAGCAAAATTTTAAATGTCGAGCGATATACACAACTAATTAAGACAAAGATAAGACTTCTAAGTGAGTCCGTCGACGGACATTCCACAAAGACCAAAAATTCCAAACGTTTAGACATGGTATAAATCTTGTTTATGGCCAGAAGATTAGACGCTCAAACTACAGTGCTGAAGTATAGCACATTAACTCCAATTCTACGTATATTTCTCATGATTGTCTTTTCTTCAAACCCCCTTCAATTATTCGTGTTAATCTGGAACTTTTCCCCACTACAGACATTGCGCCAGACTCATGCTGCATTTATTCTTCACATCGACTTTTCGATCCACTTCGAAACTCGTTCGGTCCGGATCTGTAAGCCGTTGTTTCAAATTTTCCTAAGCTTCTAACGTCTTTTGCTCCCAGCCCCGATGGCTTCCCTCCTGCAATTCGCAAGCATGGTGCCACAGACCACCGATCCGATAAACAAATCTTTTCAACTATGCAATCCTTGACCCATGGTGTTCTGTTGCCACTGTTCCAATGCCCAAAGGCCTCAACTCAGGAATAGGTATCATCCGGTGGTTCTTGTGTTTGATATTGTTGAAGGTGCATCTGAAGGCTGTCACTAGTTGTCTGTAGATGCATACAAAGGTACCAGCTGACCACTTTCGGTTTTCCTGCAGACCTAAAATATCCATTAACGATCATGTGGCTCGGTTAGTTCATTTTATATCCAGAGCCACGAACCACTCTGTGTCATAGGTTTATGCCGTGTTCCCCGATCATTCCTGTTTGTAATTTCATGTCTTGATCTAATGTACCCTAGTTCTTTCGAGTTCATTATTATTCCACGAAATTCTTTCGCGGACTACAAACACTTCCGCGCTACAGTGCGGTAAAGAAAAAAGTCTATAAACACCGCATAAACATTTCTGGATTACTCCCTGTTGTCCCGTATTCTGTGATCTTCCGATATCATCCCTGTCTGTAACTACTAGAGTTTAGGGGAGCTCATCAAAAATGCATCCCATCCAGGACTAAATTTGAATTAATTCAAACACCTTGAATTTATTTCTGGTTTTTTTTCCCTCCTTTCCCATCAGATTCTGTCTCATCGGTTTAGTGATGTCACCTATATGCATATTGGCTTATCATATTTAGTACTGCATCCGTGGGCTACCAAATTTGTCGTTCCCAGTGTTAAAACTGAGCTGTTATAAACGTTGCGTGGCGCTAGCCAGCAGAATCGGATTTGAATCACTGACTTGCGAATTACTCTTCGTTGGTTAGACTGGGACAACTTTTCGAAAGAGGACGCCAAGTGCCAGGTTTTTGGTATGGTATAGGAATACCGGAACAGAATTTACCCAGTAGTATGGGACCGATTTCGCCATTACTGTCGCCCACTGCCGTTATGACTCACAAGTAGACTCACCATTCAGCACATTCCTAGTGAATCAGGTGAGGTCCTGGGACCTAGACTAATGACGGGAATGACTGAATAGTAAAGAAAGCACGGACAATCAAGTGTTCTTATTGCCTGCCCAAGATTCGCTCCTGGTCTTTTGACAGAGAACATCAAATCGTTTCACCGTGTCTTGGCAACTAGTGGCGATGTTTCATTCTTCTCCGTTGATGCCCTTGTATTTGAATTCAAAAGTCAACATATCGACCGGTACTTTCCTCTATCCTGCAAGGTATAGCTAAATCCAGCCCATCACTCGTCGTCCCCAACATTTACCTGACCTGAGATTCAGCATGCCTCTAGAATGAACGGATACAGAAATTTTCCTCGGTCCTCTCTGGTCCGGATACTGAGCAGTGAGTGGGGAATGAACACGTAGTTATTCCCTACACCTGACTGATACATTGGTTCACTCACTTTACTCCAATTTTACGATCGTGCTTAACAGAAACATGAGCATACAGCTTGCAAAAGCATCTCAAGCAAATGCAGTAACATCGCTCACATAGTGATACCGAATATTTTCAAGTCATACGCACATTCACTTGAAGATCATACTGTGTTTGTTAACGGTATTATTTGGTGTAGATAAGCACGCTTGCTGTATCACGTCCCCCACCCCGGCCTTGGACACACGCATTTTCGCCAAACACTGACCGCAGCCACTTGCGTTGTTTTGATTACCTAAAGTGGATGAATTCCACCGAGGTGGGGGGGAGGATGATAGTATTACTAGTGGCCGACGGAAAAGTCAATCACCTACTCTAATCAATCAATCAATCAGTTTTACTAACCAGCGATAGTCGCCCCGATTTCCCCCTACGCCCCCAAGCCTCGCTCTCTAGTTCCGTTACTTTAATGTTTCTCCCTATCGGTCGTTCAAAACTCATTAGTGCGGACGAATTCATGCTTGATTCACTCAGTGTCATACAACGTCCATGCGTCAAACAGAGGAAGGTGCCAGCTGAATAGAATAAAATGGAACACACACACACACAAGAACGAAGATGAAATAAAACACGTGTAATCGGTAAAAGACATTATTTTTAATTAAAACCTTCAAGTGTTTGTGTCCCTTATTACCACTACTTATATTTCCACCCGTGACGCTTAACCACTTCACAAAGCAGAGCAGCAGGGGTTGAGGGCGGAGCATCAGCTCGATCGGAAGTGAGTGGGTAAGCAGCTCGACTAATTGTTACTTTTAGTAGACCGGTCACTCTTTGGAAACGGTTAGCTAATTCGACAGAGTATTGAGGTTAATTAAATGCTTACCTTGTCATTTTCATATCGGTGGCGTTCATAGCTTGATCAAACCTTCCGGTAGATGGCAATGAATCATTGGTTGGACTAGCCAATTTCGTTCATTCAACCATTATTAAACACAACGGTCTTCCGTCACTGTGACTGTAGCCGCTGCTGCTGCTTCCACTACTAACATTGACACCAGCATCACCGCTAAAGGTTGTAATGGTGTGTGCATGTGTATGTGTGTATGTGTGTGTGCGGTGGGTGGGTGGACGTGGGTGTGTGGGAGTGAACGTCTGTTCGCTTAGAACTGAGCTACTAATTTTATGAACCAGGGTAGATACTGAACAAATTGAAACGAAACTAGTCTTTTGAGTTTTCACTTTCACAAGTACTTGGGCTCTAAAAGTACACCGAGACCGGAAAGCGTGGAATCTCGGTAGTACTGCACAGGTGACCTTTCGATCCAAAGTCACCTTCCCTGGAAAGTATTTAGCTCATTCAAAATCACAACCACCGGGAGGAAGAATTTATAGATTTCTCTACCAGACTAAACTTTACTTAAGATACCACTATTCCGGCAAATTTGAATCGGATGAGAATACCGTTTAGGCTGACATCGTAAAATCATCATGGACTAAGCGCCCCAGTTTCTTAGTTCGCATGCATAAACAGGCATTGATCAAGTGACCCGCATCGATTACATCAGTCCCAGTTTATTAATGCCATTATGGTGAAAAGCACAAAATGAATTCATTTGCTACAGATTATGGCTGAATTGAACATTTAGCTCCATAACTCCTAGCCCACAGTCAAGTTACGCACGTAAGCTTTTAGATGTTAAAACTCCGAAGTGAATCTAGACATCAACTATTCAACTTTTTCCTTCTAAATGAAGAAACAGATTCTGGCCGTTCACTCCGCCATCCCTTATCGTTTCTCGGGAAAAGGTCCGAGGCCGGTAGTTTAAGGCATTCCGTGAAATTTGTTCCGGTAAGTAAGACATCAGTGTTACGTGAGTAAACGGCATTGCATACTGTTTGTCAGGACCAATGGCGGTGAATACAACGGACAAAGAAGACGGACAGTTTTAGCCGAGGCAGAAGAATGCAGTGGCCTCATCGAGATCCAATATTCTGAAATGATAGACAAATGAGTTCCGTCCATCACCTAAAAAATGTATGGATCTAATACCTTAGCCTTCAGAACTCAGAAGTTCGCGACTCCGGATAGTGCCAGTTGGAGGATGGGTTCTCGGATCGTCAGTCATTGGCATAGAGGAAAATAGCATAGGGAAGATGTAATCAATTGATTCGATCGTGTATCACGTTGCGCTCACGAAATGACTGTGGAAGTCCTCTCTTTGCGTGACTGTCTATATTTGATGGGATGGATAAATGCTGCCTTTGACAACTTCCATCATAGGCTTTTCATGTACTTTTCTTAGTAGCACTTTCTCTCTGCACATTTCAAGTCACAGGGGTACGGTGTGATGCTCCAGTTATACCCCGGAAAACAAGTCCGAAGAAACTCAGTTTACATGGAATTTCATAATTCACTTCTAATTTCATCAGCATCTGTAGGTCACTCTGAGAAAGTACACAGAAGACACCCATTCAACTCGAAAGGGAACCAACAGTATGCCCCTGAACGAATCATACTACTTAATCTAAACATCAATCCTTTAGCGCTAGTGATCAAACTAGTGAATACTGAGTAGAAAAAACGAATGTCTAATTGTAGGTTTTAGAAATGGTCCGAGGACAAATGAGGTGTCAAACCTATATATATATAGAGAGAGAGAGAGCGAGAACTGGAGAGAGTAGAGCGTCACCAACCGCATGCGTGCACTGACGATATCATTTGTACCGGCAATGGAACATTTACGAACCAAGCGCTGAAATCAGAACCTCACTAAAAGTACCAGCCTGAGCTGCGACCAGTACAATTTTCGGAATTCATTGAGATCACAGTGTTATGTAACCCGCGGGTCATGTCAAGACCACCTTTGACCGCAAAAAGCATGAATTCCTGCTGAACACATTTCATCATTGCAGTATAGCCAACCCCACTAATGATCATCTTATCGGTTGGGATTCGGATGAACACAGGTGGGTCCTGCTGTCACACTATCGTGGTGGACACTCGACTAGCAAACGTACAATGTCACTTAGGCTTATCACCACTACTGCTCGGGCTCGAAGCAATAGGATCTACAAGTTGAGCAGTGTGAAGATCACTATCAGTGAAGCTGGCTGTGTTCGCACTTCTTTCGTTTTCTGTCCCAGAAAAGTCAGCACAAAGCTGATGTCAAACATTCGTAAATGGACACAGGGGCCCAGGTCCAAACTATAGGGATGACAGTGAATAGGCACTAGTAATGAACTTTGATTAGAGCTGAACTCGAGTTTGATGTTTCCCGAGTGGAAGGCTGACCAGACGACCTGACGTCTGTGCTTTGAGAGTGAAGTCTGATGGGTAATTAGTCGGAGCAAAGGTATCATTAGGCCCACACACAACACCGAAATAACTGACATGCATAAATATGCGCTAAATAGTTACTAGTTACTTTGTGTGTAAACTTCAATAATTCGGTAAAATGTGAGATATACCTCGACATGTCGATGAGCAAGGTGTCAACGTTTTGCCAGCTATCCATCTACGGAAGATCACCTTCCTGTCCTTTTAACTTGCCAAACAGGAGTAAGGATAGGAAAGGGGTTTCAAACGGAATCCAATTTAGCATGATTCCATACTGAATTGATGATTCTCAGGTTTTCATGCGCCTCTCCGGATCTGGGTGGAGGCCAAAACACTAGGTAAAATTTGCTCGTTTTATTGGGAATTATTTCCACCTTATATTCATTCTGTGTTCGACCATTAACCTTCGGCTTTTTAATGTGAGTAGAGATTTGACTACACCGCAGAATAAGTGCAATATTTTGTAACATCCTCAAAGAAAGATCTAATCACGCAGATTTGAGCTGTGCTGCAGAAAAAATGACCATTCGAAGGTGTGTCTGAGTTCTTTTTCTTTTTAACCACCGTGTATTTACAGAGTGGCGATAGTTCTATGTAGTCATGATATTATGGTACGAGTTGGTGGAAGGTGACGAAAATTTTAGCTTGTGTTTCAGTAGTTAATAAATGGTCTTCTGTGAACTGAAGTGAGAATGACAGGTGAATTTCAAATCGATAAAACGAAAAGATAAACAAACACTTTTAATGCTTTATTTCCAAGCCTGATTGAAAAACTATACACTACCCTAGCAAAGTGACTTCAGATTTTGCACCTCCCTTATTTTTAATCCAGTTTGAATTCTGATATGTCTGTTCAAACGCTGAGCGGCTATTCGCATACGTTTGTCGTCCTAGCTACTATCACGTGGTGAACATACCTGTGTATCTTTTAGTCCAAGCTGTTCGGCCAACGCTTTGCGATCTGGCTTGGTAATATACGCGTGTCGAGTAAAAGCTAATTCCAGTCCTTCTCGCTGGAATTCAGTGAACACCGCTCTGCGTAGTATGCCTCGAGAGGATGCGTCTCCACGAGCTGTTGCACACCTCCGTAACGAGTGCAACACTACACCGCTGGTGGAGTCATAACCTCTAACCTGTTCAAGTGGTATCATTGAGGAGACTCGATTGGAACTCACATCTCCTTGGCCTAATCCACCGATAGAATAAGATAGCAGTGAATTGTCGAGCCCCGTTTTGTATGGCTGCATTTCGAGGACTGGAAAACGATGAGGGCCTGCGCAATGTGTTTGATAAGACCACAGGACTTGGGACTTCTTTGACAACTCGTTATAGAGAAATTCTGTCAGGCGTCTGAGCTCACCGGTGATGAAAGGATTGGGAACCGTCTGATCTTGTCCGCACATACTGTAACAGGCAGGTCCTACTGGTGCAGTACACAGCGAGGCAACACTCATCATTTGTCGAGAAGAATATTTCTTTGTTATTCGGTCATTCGTGGAGCTGATTGCGGCAGTGGGACTGGTATAGGTCGTACAGCTGTTTGATTGCTTGCAGTCTTCATCTATCAAAGGGACAGAAAGAATTAGATTTAATCGATGCGAACTGATTTCCAAGCACTTCCTACGGATCTAACTCGAGAATGTTTGAAGAGGTTTTGCTAAGTTGTATTCCGCAAAGAGGATGGGTTACTGCCCACTTTTTACCTCTTTATCAGGAACCAAGCAGGCAGCGTACAGCACTATCCGTTGTGCTCAAACTTACTCCTGCACTACTCCGAGATTAGCGTGTTCATTTTCTGTATGTCCTCCGTGGTCTGATAATAGTTGCTAACAACTGTCAAATGGATTGAAGTCTGCTTCCTAAAGAGTTTCATGTCCTAATATTGATCACTGCCCATAAACGGCAGCTTGGTGTCTATCGGATCCTTAATATGGAAGTACTTTTTGCTTCTATGCGGTCGTAACCTAGGGTGTATTGATTGCCGATCATCCCCGTTGGTCCAGCGGAATCCAGAGGCCATGGGTCATGCCAAGTACATTTGACTGATTCACAGAGCACGTCATGAAAGCGTGCCTGATGGGGACCAAACCTCCAGTTATCGACCGAGAAATACCTGAAGTACTGTGTTCTCACATGAACTCGTTGCACTTTAAAAAACGGAAACGGCAGGTTTCTGTGCTCAAACTAAATGACACAGTGATTGATGTGGTCGTATTTGATTTATTTAACTCGTCCAGATTAGAACCGCCGACAAAACTTGGTAGATATGCATTACGAAGTAGTCGTGTCAAACAATTGCTTTCCATTGACTGACTATTTCTGTATCCATCTACTATATTCCAGGATTCTGTTGCTTTAGGAAGCCATATTTTCAAATCTCTAATTTGATTTTTCTACACGGTTGGCTTGTAGATTGATCGTAATTTGAAAAAACTTTCATAAAAGGTACTTACAACTGCCTGTGCAACAACTGGATGAGTGAATCTCAGCATTAGTTTTTCGGCTTATTTTTATGAGTTTTTCAAGGTGTTCAATAAGGGGTCAGTGAATGTAATACCCAAAAAAGTAACTGACGTTTCACGAAAGTAGGCCTATTCATCTGTGTTAAAATTACAAGGAAAGACACGCCATTAGCAACGACAGTAACGATAAAATTGAAATTATTGGGATTGAGTTATTTGCGTCCCAAACAGAGAAGAAATGCACCATAATAATTAATCAGTGTCAGAGACGCTTCGAGTTGATAGTGAACATTACTTGTGGTAGTAACCATACGTGAGTAAGCAGCTGAAAATGGACACGAACGTCACAGTGATTTGTGTGTAAATCATCCAATCGTTTATGCATGCAGACGCGCAACAAAGATTAGTAAAGGCGACCGTGAAGCTGAGTGAACCGAGCTTGTAGATGGGTACTGCACAAGTGAGTTAACAAAAACATCGCATGATGAACCGTTCTTTAAATATAACTGTTGTATTCGTAACTGGGGCTCGTGGAACGTCACTTAGAGTTTATTTATACATTTACTAGTAAATATCCGCAGTTGGCCTAGTTGACATACTCGTACGAAAACTGACGAACGAACGGACAAAAAAACGAACAAGCGCGCCAGTCAGTCGAATGATGGAACTAAAAGCATATCATTACTATGTCAGCCTGAACTGAGGACGAAATGACAACGGATGTCACTTCAGTCAAATATAAAACTGGCATTTCATCCGTAATTTCTAATTAGGTTAGTGTAGGATTTGATTCACTTTTAGTACGATCTGCAATTCAGTGATTACTCAGCTGCTTAACGAAGACAGGAGAAGACGTGTAGATTAGTCTGATCCGACTTGTTAGGATTCATCAATTTCGGTGTCTGTCCACTAGGACGTAGTTGGTGCTCAGACCCAAGGTGAACACCGTTCAATCAGGGTGATGTTATTACCGAAAATCTGGCGGTGGAAAGCCACCGTTTCACGTGATCCTGATGACAAGTCTGCTGCTGAAGGCAGTCAGCTCGAATAATCTGGTGCTCTGTAATTTTTTGTTCATCGATTTTCATCCGGGGTTAAACATCTCGTCAGAGGCTTGGATGGATGCATTGCCAATTAAAACCAACAAGCCCATAATGCTTCCGTGACTTTCAGCAGCGAGTTTATAACATACAATATATCCACGATATCGATGCGAAACAATGACCATTCAAATTTGTAAGTAGTGTGCACTTGGTAGAAGATTATCTCTCCTACAGCCTCGTGTGTCTAGGTCCGCACCGCTATCAAGGCGTGGTCACAATAGCCATTTTTATTGCCAGACTAATGTTGAGTGGTCCGCTAAGTTTCTAGGGGCATTGCTGCTCACCACTTCTACGTCTGACTGTGAAATCTGGCTAAGAATTCGATGTTCGTGGCTGAATCTGTGACTTGACAAGCAATAGTTTTGTATGCATTCATCATCAGAGAGAACAAACTCTGTCTTTCCTAGGGAGGTAGACCAGCCCTATCGGAACAGTAGGATTTGGTTAGCTACGTAACATATGAAGGCTCGCATCGTATCTTCACACCTAGTTTCGCAATCGGTGGGTGTTTTGCGTTCACTGATTATCCAGTTCATTTAGTTACACTTAGGTTAAACTCACTGGGAAACGTCTCTTTGTTGAACAATTATTCAGTGCGACAAAATTCACCAGTGGTGAAGACAACTTTCTCGACTGCACTCACCGCACATGGAATATTCACCACCAAAATCAGCAGCTGTTTGGCGGAGTTGTTTCACGCACGTTGTCCGTTTATCTGGTTCGAAGTGAATTCCCAACTTTACAACTGACGATCCATTTACTTCCTCAGTTTCTTCCGGTCTATCTTCCAGCAGCGATGAAACACTGAAGTCCAAAGAGCATTTCTTGTAATACATTACCCGATCAAATGAAGGGTAACGTTTCCCTTGGGTCCTCTTATGATTAAACACGCTTCCCCATGATAACTAGTAAGTAGCCAAAGCGATTAGTGATTGGTCTATGGCAAACTTGCGGGAGCTCATTCTGATTGGTTGGGCGAGCGCGGATAAACTAGGGGAATGGTGGGGGTAAGAAAGTCAACTCCCATCACATGACCGGACGAAACCGGACTTTTAATTCTGCCATACCGCCACCATTCCTTCGTAATCCTAAAAGGGGGAACAGAATAATGAAAAGGCTGGGAAATGAATAATGGCCCCAGTCTGACAGCCTATGTCAAGGGGAAAGAGAATTTTCTTGTACAACGAGTCTTACCTGGGAAGTAAAAAATGTAGTCTGTCGTGCAGCATCAAAGACCAACTTACCATTAAGAAACCATAGGAGCATTGTAAATCTGCATCATCCCTGTTAGGAAATATCAACCCTACACGTCCATCGTGCTTGATCTAGGATATGAACTCAGGGAAACGACTGGGTAAAACGCCTTAGTCATTAAGCTAACAGACCAGATTCTCCATAGCTTATCAAAAACTGACACCACATCGTATAGCGACAATATCCGTTACGGCATTGTACAAACCACCAGATGATCGATCCATTTCCCTCAAGCACCAGCCGCGGTGAAAATTCAAATTTCCAACAAGCTTCACTTGATTGGTTTCTCTAGTATCGTGCAAAGCAGCGTTTTTGCCGATCGATAACATCCTGTGATGTCGTGAAGTTCGGGCTGGTGCAATCCGTTGTCTATGCTTGTCACCTCCAATTAGGATCGAATGCCCAACAGTTAGGGATACATCGGGATAAGGAGAAAATGCACACTGTTGATCTAAAGCGGCAGATGAAGCTTCCTATGCCAAGGTAAATTTGCACCTCTCTATCTAGCAGGTACTGTTGGAAGTAACAAGAAAGCGACAACAACGTGATCCCTACAATGGCTGTCGTAACGTGTTTGAATTAAGACTCTGTTGGAAAAACTTGTCCTGAGAAAGAGCGTACCAACCGTTCAGGATTTGAAGAATGTCATAGCAATAGATTAAGATGAAACGTCAGCGACATTTGCCCAGAAATCAAAAAGAATCTTGGGATGGCATTGTCGTGACCAGCCCATATGCAAGGCACACAAACTTCTCAGCGGAACTTGTCCGACGGTCGATGAAAGTCAAGCTTCAGAAAAAGCACAAGTTGGCTTACACACAAACACAAGAACTGTCCCGTGGTTATCCCCACTCTGCACATACAAGTACCCCGTGCTCTCCTGTCCAGTCATTCCCGTGGTTGAACGCTCCAAGTTTGGTTTGCAAACATAAACTGATTTCAAACGGTGAGCATAATTACAACCTAACGAGAGAATGCAGGCCATGTCTGTCCGACGAACAACATTAGGGAGGAAACCAGTCAAGCATAACCGGAGAAGCTTTGCCCCTCAGAAGACATGCATAGTTCAACAAAATAAGAAACAATTTTAAATTCCTCCTGAGCGATGGTCCCGAATATTTTGCCTTTTTGCTCGTTCTCGTCAATTTTTCGAACTAATCATGACAACGAGTCAATGAGCTATGGGTTCCACCGATTTTTCACTTAAATCTGGGTTCACTAGGCCAGTACATCCAATCAGGCTGTGAACAAGACGTCCGTTGTCGTCATTTAGCTTCTGTACAACGTGACATTTCATATTAAAAGAGTCAATGATCATTTCATTTGCTCATGGATAGCCAAGAATCTAACATTTTTGGCACCGATGAATATCGTAGGGATCGACTGATGCTAAAACTAGTCACCGTTTACGAGGCAATTAACGTTAGCCAATATTCCATTCTGGTTACTCTTCCGTTGATCGTTTGAATTCCGGGCATCTTGGCCGCTTCGCTAACCTCACAGAAAGTTTCGTTTGCCAAATGTCTTGTGAATTCCTTGTCCCAGAGAAGCTGCACTGAATAGCTGGATCACGAGAGAAGTGCAGTCCAAGGCAGGCAAGTGTCGTATCGCAAACCGCACTAGACATAAACCACTGGCTGAGTAAACCTGTTGACAAATGATGATATGATTTGTGAAAGTCGGAAGATGTGTAAGCGGACACTAGGAAAGTCTACGCCATTTTCAAGAAGAGGATTCAGGTTTACGAATATTCACTCACACAAAGGCCGGAAATTCCTCTAGCGACTCACACCGTCACTCCATTGTATGTCCGCTCCCTGATACATTAACGTACAAAGTAAGCGAGATAGTCATTTTGGCTGTCCAGTATTCCACTACAAAAGAAACACGCGATGGACGGGGTGTGTAGGAATGTGACATCGCTTCAAAGTAAATCAACGAAACTCCTCGATTTTGTGAGTTTCAAGTGTCTTTTGAGATTGAGCGGATGTATTTTACTAAGTTTTCACATTTCCGGGATAGGTGCATCTTCTAGTTACGAACAACACTCCAGCTTTTCGCCAACTCAGACAGGAAACTGTTGGCGGAGAACGTCAAATACATAGTCGCTGAATAATTTACTGGATGATCTCTTCTGTGGTGACAGTATATAACATACCATTGTGAATTGGAGAAACTACAACGCAGGTGTTGTATTCAAATTATCAATATTTGATTTTACACTTTGAGTTTGTAAGTCAAATTTGTAAACCCATAGTCTACGGGGTTGATTCTCAGCTAATTGTCTTATGTGGAAATCACACCTATAGCTGTCACCTGCGAAATCTCATATGCAAGAATAAATATGGCTTATAGATTGAATGGATCCGACTATTTCACATGCCGTCCTCAGCCCCATGGAAACAATCTCATGAAAGCTGATCTAAACCAAAGACAGAGTTCTGAATATGACCTCTGCTCTCTTGGATCAAACCTGAAAAGATACCGGATCCGTAAAGATCCATGAAAACAAGGCGAAAATACGAGGAATTTCATTAATGAACGTACAAGTTAGGTTCACTTCCCCTTGCTTTCTCTTCATCCTCTCCTGCGAATGTCACTACTACTACTACTACTACTACTACTACTACTACTACTACTACTACTACTACTACTACTACTACTACTACTACTACTACTACTACTACTACTACTACTACTACTACTACTACTACTACTACGGCTACTAGCACTTTTTTTACTACAATTACTGGTGTTAGCGATTTTACTTTTAATCCATATTGATGATATCATTATCAACCGACTCTTTTTGTCTCATTTATTGAAACTTACGATTAGGGAAACTAACGACCTGATATTGATCGGCACTCAAAAAGCAAGCGCCATGATTGCCCGAGTTATCCTTGATCAGCTAGATTTGAGCTCTCCGTTTCACAGCTCCCATCTCTCGACTCAACAAAAATGCTCTTACCTGTCCCGAGTCATTCTTGTCACTAAAACGTGCAGCTGTTTGTGCCACAGGCAAGACATGAAAACCGATGGGGAGGATGGTTCCCTCCTGAGATTTTGATTGTCTGATTCTGGATATCGGGAAAATCAACCATTTGGTGGTTGACTATTTGTTCTATCCAATGCAGAAGCATTTGTCACTTTAATAAGGATAGTGATGATGACGGTGTTGATAACGGGGAGACCGATTTTAGCAGATAAAGACCTTTGTTTCAGCAGGAGTAGGGATGGATGAACGTGTGAATGTTATTGTGTGATGGGGTGTGATTACAGTGAAACCACGGTTAGTGGACTCTACCATTCAGCTCTGTTTGATAAGGAATTTGAGCGATAATGATGCTGGTCGAATTAAGGCGCTAACGGTTTTCAAGGGGCTGAGGTGGTCGCTTAGCTCATAAAACAGACGGGACAGGTGTAAATGTGTGTGTGTGTTGGTTACCGTCCCACCGAACTCCCTCATATGGTCGAATTCGTCTACTTATGAGCACATCCACCACTCATGGACCAGCGGCAGATTTCGCCACCGATCCAAGACACCTGCCGCGCTAAGATGACCACTCGAGTCTACGAGCGTTCGGCTCAATGTGATGCATTGAGCGAGTGATCTCATACATGGATGCGAATGCCTCGGGGCGGGTTGATCAACTTGGACAAAACATGGGAGTCTGAAGCAGGTGGGGTGAAGGGGAGAGGGCTAGAATCCGAGACTTCGAGTGGTGTGCAGATTCCCCGTGGAGAGATGCAATAAAATTATACGTCATTCTCCTCAATGGTTGTGAAAGAGATATTATTATTAGTGTTATGATTAGGAGTAACAGATCCCGGGCTAAATGGAGGAACGGTTTTGTTGACGTATGGATCTGAGCTGTCACTGATTGAACATTATTAAACCGAAGATATTCTTTCGCGGAAGCAGCATTTACGAAAAACAGTTTAAAGGTCGATCAATTTATTCCACCTCATAAGTGGTTTATTTTTCTCCAAGGAATGATTAGTTCGGGACACAAGGTCGCAACAGCAACAGACCTGGTGCTTTTCAAAATACGAAATTGTAACACGTTCCGTATTTTGTTCTTTTCATCTTACCTCGATGACCCTACTGGTTTTATATCTCCTATCACTTCCACGCCGTTCTTTTGTCTCTAGTGCACATGTACGCCTTCGGTGCTTCACGCCAAACAAATTGATGTGATCTCAAACGTAAATCAGTTTTTGGGCTTTCGTGCAGGCCTTGTACCCGGTGTGAATATTTGAATTTCAGGCCTTTCGCTAAGAATAACTATGAATCCCAATGTAAAATTCTTATGCTAAGCCTGTTTTTCTCTAATTAACCCCACCATATCATGTTCTGAATCACTGCCTTTTTATGCTACTCTTCGTACTAACTGAATGGGAAGTCTGAAGCAGCTACAGACGTGAAAATGTAGCGCGCATAACCCACTCTCATCGGATTCTGCTCATTCAAACCGACCTCGAACGGTCATTCGGGTTTGAAAACGTGAACACACAAAGGCACGACATGTTCTCCATAAAATTCTCCACCATACCTCTGTCTTCCTGATCCATTTTGTGGACAGGGCAGCGCATCACCCCATGTCTTGCAGTATGAGACTCGGGGACTCGTTTAATCCTTCATTTTAGGGAAGATTCAGGTCAGGGTTACATACATACCCCATCGCTGCTTGGAAACAGTAAAACGGTGACCAGAGTGACCAGTATCCTTGTAAAGGCAATTCTACTTCTCCCTGGGACTATTACAATGGCGAGATTTCTTATTGCAATGAATGTGAATCCATATATAAACTACAGTCACTACACTCTATGGACTCCCAATTATTGATTACGTCTTTGATTTTTGTTCTGTTGCTGTTATATATTGTTGTTTTTAAAAAGGTTCCTCGCATATCCCGCATTCCGCTATGCTCGGGGTTTCTCTTGTCGCTGCTGCTCAGTCGAGGACTTCACATTTCAGACCCCGAGCCGTATAAGGTATTACACTTTTAGTTAGTCAAATGTAAGTTTCGCTGTACCACAGTGACCTGCTGAAAGATGACTTACAAATGAACATTTCATTTGAGGCCTGACAAAAAGTACCGATTCGTTGTATGTAGGTGTTTTCGAAATTTGCTGGACACCCATTGTACCAAGGCTATTTTTACGGTACACTCATAAAGCATTCAAAACACCACTAACTTTCTTTTTAATCATCTCACTGAAATGCCCGTTTATTTTATAGTTGCCAAGGCCACCTAAGTCAAGTTGTGTCCATGACTAAGCTGGACTAACATTAACTGGCTTGGCAATTGACAAGCATTGTTCTGTCTGTAAATATCTTACGTCTAAGCAATTCTTCATCCTATTTTCGACCCAGTTAGCTGCTACATTCAAATATCTGGACAGTTTCGTGAACACATTCCCATATTACTAGCATTAGCATATTTGTGCAACAGTCCCACAGAACATGTTGGGAATAAAACCAAGTGGCGAGCAAGCCAGTTTTCAGTGATTCATAATCATGCCGTCACACCACATTAAATATGACCAATTTCAACTGGGAAGGTGGTTCAATGAAGCGAATGAGTCAAGAGCAGAAAAAATAGAAAGAAAAGGTGCACACATGTGATCCAGAATTAACTCTGAACCAGAAAAAGATCATATTTAATGTGATTTGATGACGTGATTACTAATCGCCGAAAACGAAATCGCTCACCACTTGGTGCCGGTAGCCCATTTGTTTGGACTTTTTCCAGATTCCGGCTAATTACGTGTTAGTACCAGATGCACCTGTGTTCTACCAGGGGAATACCAGTTGTCCGAGTTCCGTCCGAAGTGTTACCAAATTCAGGTATTACCGCAGTCCCCTTCACCATGGACCGCGCATGTCCCCCATGCAAGCAATTAGAATCAGTTATATGGTGACACCCAAGAAAATTGAATATAAAACCTAGGGAAATCCCTCAGTAAATTTGGTTTCATTGATCGCTACACACGAATTATTTTCTGAGCGAAACAAGACTCTTGTTTTAATGGTTCTTTTTATTTTGAATTTCGAAGTAGCGCACCTTTAATAACCATAGCAGCACTACGAATCTATCAGCCTTGTTAGAAATAACCAACGGTTGCATCCGAACTGGGGTGCGAACTCAGTACGAGGGATTGCGAGCCGAAAGTCACGACTGCTAGTCTAAGCGAAGTGATGCTCGACGCTCTGTTGAACTTCAGTACCACACTATACAGTAGCTATCTGCCAATGGTCTTACAATGCCGGAAGTCTATCCTCACAGAAACCGATTACCTAGAAAGCCTAAGCTTTAAATTGAGTTGTTTTGATAGTGTGAAGGCATTGGCTATTAAATCACCAAGTCCAGACTCTGGGTCAATGATCAACGAGAAAAAACCCATAACCGACAGTAACACTGAATGATAAACCGACCTACAAGATCATTTAAACAGTTATTAGTCGGATCATCAACTAATATGAGCATTAGTCTCAGAACCTATTTGCATCAGTAGGTCAGGAGGACCAACTGGAATACTATACAAGGATCTGCTGGAACTCAAGCTTTCTTTGTTCCTATTGGACGGTTCCTCTGTTTAAAAGTATTTGATTGATGTTGGACAAGGAGTCACTTCCTGTACAACGCTATTCTCCTGCTGCTAACTTCGACCAATATAGAATTAATTGCATCGTTGTAAGAAAAGTCGCTGAAATGTCTCAGTCGAGGTCGAATCGGAATACCTCCAGCTGAAAATGTCATCTGCCTGAAGCTATTAATTTCAAGTTTACTACACAACAGAAATCGGTTGAAGTTGGTGTGATTGCTTTGGTAGTGGTGATTTTCGTCATAATTTCAGACTATTTTAGGGTTTGCTTGATGCCCCCACTCCGTCAGTGGATTGGGGATCGGGAGGCGAAATTTGCAGTAGCAGTGCAACATAAAGTGTCAAACGTTTACGAGTAATAGAGAGCGGAGTAACAGCAAGTTTCTATTTACACCACTGCCTGACGAATCATAATTTTGACGTTCAAACCATTAAAGTAGGAAACGCTTAACTCTGTAGCCGAGGATCCGAACGACCCATCCTTTAGAGTGAAGCTACGGACTACCGGAACTAGACTTTTCGATGAAGTTCTTATTCGACCGAATGTCTGGTCAAAGTAAACCTGATCTAAATATAGCTTTCGAATTTAAACAATTAACTACACAATTCCCAAACACATTCTACCAATTCTGTCGTATAAATTATTGTGCTACACTGTTCCCCATGTTTTACTGGTAAAACTGCATTTTGATGGCATTGCCCCGTTGTCATGTGCCATTAGTTTGCTATTGGCTTTTAATACTTACCCATTTCGCAGTCTCAATCTATGGTGATCCTAAACTGCGGCGTTTGCTTTTAAATTGGGGAAACAGCTTACGAGTGGGTTGACAAGATAAGGATTCTAATTAACGTTTCAGTACAGGAGCAATTATACGAAACAACTAATTTTTATGAATAATGAGTCAAAACTATCCTTCGTTTCCATCGAGGGCAGCCAGGCGCTGACGAATTGTATGAAATGAAAAAAGCAGTGGGTTAATGTTAGAAGATTGAATGCTTTTATGAAATAATTCACCATGTGATATCATCGCCCAACTCACCATAAAGAAACCATGGAAGCACTGTACAGCTGTTTCATCCTTGTGAGGGAATCATCAGCAGTGCATATCCACCGCTTCTGAACTGGGACGCAAACCCGGGACGAACGATTCTGAATCAAATGCCTTAGCCATTACGCTACCGGGAAGGCTCTGAACGGTTTGTTGAACTTCAATAGATGATCACGTTGCACCTATCCGTCAATGATTAGCACATGCACCGGCTGCTGACGCAAAGCAACCGACCCCTACTGATAGATGACTTCTGTGCAGGTAGCCTAAATACGACGAAGGCTTTGGACATGACCTACAGGGCTTGGCTACTCGGTATGCGTTAGTAGTAGGAGATGATTTATAACATGGATGAAACAGCTGTACAGTGCTGCCATAGTTTCTTAACGGTGAGTTGCGCGATATCACGTGAATTATTTCTTAAGAAAGAGTAGCAACTTCCTACTCACGAGTAGTATAAACATAAACCTAAAATAACAAGACGGATAGGTTTCTTCGTGTAACGTGTTGGTGTGAGTTCCGTTTATATCTCAGAGTTCTAGTTAGAGTAGTGCGTTTACCAAAGCCTAGGATGCTGTATTCGGAGAAGAAGATCCATGGCAGATTTTGACCCTAAAAGACGAAAGCTATTTAATATTCATCCTGGGGCTAGATTTAGCCACTGTAAACCAATTAAAACATCAACTCACCATTGACTCATCTAACCACCCGAATGTGGTGCACTTTTCCCGTTCACGAAACATCACCCCGACGGCAGATGGGGTAGTTGTGGAGTCACCCTGTGGAAACCACTCCAGGTTACAGTGGAATAAAATGTGTGGCGATGAGATTGTGAAAAACTTGATTAACGATTAACCATTGCAATCCACAGCAAATAACCTAGTGGCTCATTTTAAGTCAGCCTGTTTGCGGCGATCCCCTTTTAGAATGGAGGTACATCGTACACCATTAACCTTCTTCCCATAAAACAGAAGTCTTTTGGGTGCAGTTCAGTTGTTTTTTTAATGTAGGAAATGACTTGGAAGTCAGAGTGGGTATTATAAGAAAACACTGTGGAGCACCAGAACAGTCGTCCAACAGAAGAGGTAGCCAGTATGTTTGCCCCACTTAACCTAGGACTAGTCTTATTTTGACCAAAGCTATTATTGCATGCGGATGCATTTTTGATTATCTTACTACACTGTACGGGTCTTTTTAACTGAGAAGTGTTTTCCCTCCATTCCAATCGTGAAAAGGAGATCGGTATGCTCAGGTTTGGGAATGTAAGCAAGTGGAGTACGAGAACAGGAAATTGTACATTGATTGTCCCCTCCAGATGCCGATAGCCTCAATAACCCGCTGTCCCGTGAACCCCAGGTGGGCTTACACTGCACACATTCATTTGAACACTAAGCATTTAATTCAATGTTAGTGGCTTTAAAACATTAAAGGATCATGCGGATATCTGCCTAGTTCACAAGCTAACCAAAACACGTGCTCATAACGGTCGCCAGATATGCTGCCTTTGTGTAAGACGAAACTAATTCTTAGTCTGGTAACTACCATCAGTTTGTTTGCAAACAGCTTATGGCAACCGCATAGATCCAGTTTTGGTAACCAAGACCTGGACAAGACTACGGCGACTCCCATTATTCTATAGATGCCAAGAGATTTCCCTACCTTTTACTGTCATCTCCGTTACAATTCAATCAGGTACTACTACACGCGCCTCAAGTATGATGTACCAATTCATTTTGAAGTGTGTACACACACACCTCACCCTTTCTTTCTCTCCCCACTTCCTGTTTCTGTCCTCACTGGACGATTTACACAGTAATTCAGTCCTAGTGATGTGGCAGAAAACCGGTTAGGCTTGTCTAATGAGAACTCTCAACATAGCTTTCGCTGTACAGCCCTCTAACACTACAGGCATTCGGAATCAGATCGATTACATCGTGGTGGGCTACACCTGGAGCGGTCCTGTCCAAAAGCCCATATCTTGCTGGTCCACCTGCGTAGGCTGGGACCACGCATTGGTCATAATGTGAGTTTCGATCCAGCTCAATGGCCACTGACGCAAACTGTAACCTCGTATAGTTGCACATCATCTGTTTGATCGAAATGTTTGCATCAGACGAACTCGGAAGAACAACATGGTGAATGAGCATTTGGACCACGTCAGACGGGTGATGAACTTAGCAACAAGTTTCGCCCAAAGTCATGTATCCAATGTTCGCCTAGATCTCGTAAGAGTCGCTGAGTCTAACAAAATAAAAACATCAGTCGTCAAACTGTGAGGTGGTGAGTAAGGATTCGTCGGCATCTGTAAAGACAGGTAAGAAAAAGCCTTAAGAAAGATGGTCAAAGCAGCTCTAGGTAACAGCCAAAAACTATTTACACTCGTACTCGACATTGGTGGCGGTGATCTTCGGTCAGTGAAACGGTATGCGATAGAAAGGGAGTGCCCAGTCATACCAAAAAGCAGTGTTTCTACCGTTGGTCGCACCCTCAAAGGAGTAGTTTAGCTGGCCGTGCTCTAATATAGTCACTCTGCGAACCTTTTGAACGTGTCGCTTGGCCTCCGAACAGAATTGGTAGCAGGGACAACCATTCGACTATCAAAGCACGGAAGCAAGCATATTCCTAATCAAAGTCCCCGCTGCACGTCATATTGGGCAGAGATGCATCGATATAATCACACACCTCCTGGCTGACTGATGTCTTTAACCAGTAGCTTGCTCCGTTATCATGAGGCGAGTCACTGACAGTACCAATAGTTAGGAAGGGCATAAATAACGGTCACTGTGTTTAAGGTGGAATCAGATTAATCCCGATCGTTACCAAGGCGATAGCCTCAGTAATTCTGCGCTGTCTGACATCTATTCGGGTGAGTAACGTCTGCGAAGAGCTAGGCAGATTTCGTTCACGTAGACGTCCCATCGACCCACATTTCACTCTTAGCCAGTTATTTGAAATGTGCCAAACAGACATTTGTGTCCGTCAATAACAGTTCCCCTTGACTTGAAAGGCGGCTTAGAATCAGTTAAATGAACAATGTTGTTGAGTGCACCGCTCTGAAAGGATGTGCCACGAAAATTGTTGAACCTGCGACGATTACGATGCCAACATACTTTTGGGCACTTTAGGGTACACAGTGAGCTACCAAATGTATTTCAAATGACCAGCGAATTCCAACAAGTGTATCCCGTCTCATCACTACTGTTTAACTTCCTGATCGACGTGCTAATCCAGAATACCTCAAGAGACCTCTAGGATGGATGGTTCTAACTGCCAAATAGTAATAAACTCTGCGGTACAGAGTGGGCAAACACCCTGTCTGATTATTCAGTTGTATGGAACATGGGCAATGCTCATTTCAGAAGCTCGAAACAGATGGAGCTTTATTCGTCATGTGCATTATATCTTCAAAGTACAAAGTGCCGTTACATGACAAGACATCAGAAATCCTGAGGTTCATGCTTGATAAATAGGGGCAAACAACTCCCGAGCTTTTCAGTTTCCTCAGCAGCTGCGCGAGGTCCGATGGCAGCAAAGTAGAATAACTCAGCAGTTGTATATCCAGTATTGCAACGGCATATGCTGGACTGAAGCACTAGTGGAGGCGACTTGATATTTCATTAAAGTTGAAGGGTTGTTGATACTGTGTCGCGGTGCGCTCAGTTCTGTGGTGTGGTTGCTAATCACGGAATATTTATGTGGAAATATTCGTTTTTTGGAGGTATTCGATCATTGATTTTTGTGCAGTATGTCTCAAAATGAATAGAGTGATTGCGTGAGTAACTAAGTTTAGAGACTGAGTACCGACTAAGGGAATATTCTATCGCAGTGCATTCAGCTTTATAGACTTCGTTGATAATCTCATGTTGCGTATGTTATGCACACGTCTTCCGTATCGAGCACTGCTTCTGTTCTTTTTTCGGACTAGTGGAAGTGATGTGGAAGTCAGTAGATGACGCGGCATTGTGGGATGAGAAGACGTACGAAAAACTTACATAAATTATTTGCTTCACTTAATCGCAGCCTGAGTCCAAAATATCTTTGAACCACTCCTCTGGAGACAACGGAAGACGTGACAGTGAGGCATGAACAGTGGCCATCGTGCAGTCACTTTCTGTCGAATGGGAATGATTGACGACAGTGTGCATTGGAACAGGCTATGTTTTCAGTGTCCTGGTTACCACGGCATACTTCCCTGTTCTGTCCTCCTTAAATCCAATCCCTCTCAACTTTACGTAGTTAATCTTTCCACTGCAACGTGTGACTAAGTGAGAGACATTAGTTGGTGGGGCTCATCTTGCCGATTGACGCAGAAGGACGACCAAGAGGATCAGGATGATATATGACAGTGTAAATCCTTAAAAAGTATAGTTTGGAGTACACCTCGCTCGATACTTCCGCATTACAAAACAGTTACGCATGGAACTGTACGCGCAAGCATATACGCGACAATCTTGAAGTGCAAATTTGGGTTGATTTTTAGTAAGGTAAAACTTTTACAAGTTGTCATCGCAGTATACGTGAACCCGTTCAGTTCTATTATTCTTTATGGGGTTCGTCCGGAGTGCAATTCGGCCCACAACACATCTGGTTCTGACAGCCGTAATTTATCGCTGAAGCACTGTTTACACCCATCATATCCAGAGAGGATTCACGCAGGCAGCACTGTCTCTGTTGTAAACATTTATGGACATTACAGTCCTTCTTGCAATTTGATTATTTGCTAAATTTTGAAAGGAAAGATTAGGTCCGGAACCTGATAATCCCGAGATACTAATCGAAAAATAATTTGCTGTTGCAGACTAGCTAAGAACGCACAGCATGCTCACGACATCCGGTAGCAAAATATCGGTCTTGCCATTTTGTTCCTGTATTCAAAGACTACTTGAAGTTTCTATATTCACGCATGATTCTCATAGGTGGAAGACCCTATTCAGGATACCCGGAAGGAAAGGACGTAGAGATGCAACTTCCTTCTCGTACTATAGAAGGAGCGGCAAATAAAGAAGGTTGGGCAGTAGGTTGACAAGGATTTTTCAGGAAGTACTCTCCTACTTAGGTAGACCCATGTGTGTTGTATTAGGACGAAAAACTATTATCTGGGTGAGAAAGTACTCATCATCACTAGAACATGAATAATAGAGTGGCGATAGTCTACTCAAAGTGAAATTTGCAATCGTTGCGATCCATCCGGGTTGGTTATCCTATGCTCAGGACTCAAGATCCATTTTCTCAGTTGAACCGAAGGACAAGCACAGCAAACTGAATTCGTGTAACTTACCAACTGAATAATCTGTCAGAGGGATGTAGCTTCTCGCTATCTTGTGAAGACAACCACTCAATGAGAATCGTGACGAAAGGAAGTCGTGAAGTTTAAACATTCCTCGAGAGCCATGAGCGGAATGCTCTCCATTAATTAAGTTATTTTCTATTCTGTCTTTAAACGTATTAGCTGTAAATAAGGCTCCTAGTTGCTGTGGTCTTCTGGTTGTCTTCAGATGCCCAGCTATTCCAATTACCTAGACAGTTAAATTAATTCATGACACTTTTATTATGTTTGACGCTAATGTTATTCTGATTGGGCTCAGTGCGGACAATAGGTTAGACACATTGTAGCAACTAAATATGCAGGGAGCGGTCCCCATTGATCAAAACCCAGTCAGGGAAATAAATCACACCGAGCGAGGAAAAGTATTTCACCTCATACCGAGGACTTGGTAATATTTCCACAACGAAAGGCATTGAAATCACGATTTTGGAGAATGAAAATAATAACCGAATGGAAATCCCGAAAGTAGCGTAAATATACCCGTAAATCATAAATCTCATTACGACAAAATTATTGCATCCTCCCAGGCCCCGCTCATTGGAACTATTCGAATATCGGGAGCATTGGCAATTCTAAGTCCTAAATGGCAATACACAGTCGGTGTTCGCTCAAATTTCGCCTCCGATGAATTGAAAGGATGTACGATACACAGTTTGAACTTAACTTTGTTTTCTCGATTTACTGCACAAAAGCAGTGGTCACTTTTTGGGTTTAGTTAAACACCCACTGCATTAGATCATGAACTGAAAATGATCGATAGCGCGGAAAGATGTGGATGTTTCACATGTTGCGAGATTCAATCACAGTTGATTGGTGTTCACACGTGACAGGCTTGGGGGGTTCCACCGGGACGCCTGATGTCTGCCTGCATTGTGAGTGTAACAGTCAGCTCAAATCCACCCATCACTAACGCTCAAGTCTAGATATCAGACATCGGCCATCTATTCCGCGTGAATTACCTGACTCCATTCCATCCTGGTGTGCTTTCCGTATTTGCACAAACGCTTGTGTATGTTCTAGTCAATCCATTGATTAGCGCGATAAACACGCTGCCGAAAACTGCAATAAGGAAGGGGTTCCCACCGGAAGAAAAATAAGAAAAATAGCGATGTTAATAATAATAATAATAATAATAATAATAATAATAATAATAATAGCAACACAACAACAATGATGGTAATAGCCAGTTTTTCCAATCTTTTCGGTCTTTGGAATTTCGTTTTTTCCATGCGAAACATGCGGAATCTATTGTTCAAATCATCCACAGTCGACGGCGCACAACCGAATTTCTTTCGTGGGTCTGATTTTTCTGTTATTATTGATAGTAGCGTGAGCGTAAACTTTGAGGGGATGTGAAAATTAAAAAAAATAAGGGATGTACTATTTTCATTTAGCCATTGCCTTGTAGATTAGTTGAAGTAAATATTTCAATTAGATGGACGAAGTTCTCAAGTGAGCAGCCTTCTTTAGTTTTTTTATCTGAATTGGTCCAGAGGCCACGCAGTCGTACGGTTTCAACTAGGTCCCAACAGAATGAAACTATCTTTATGAAACGACATATGTAGTCAGCGAACAGACATTCTCAGTGAATCCTGTACGTACCGTCCCAGCTCACATGACTAATGCGTGGACTGAATGTGTCACTTTGGTAGAGTTAAGAAGGGGATGGGGCCAGAAAAGTTATACTTTTTCCCGAGTATGTGCGTTTGTGTGATGGAATGGATATGCAACTCCAACCGACCTGTGAATACGTCGATTGTGAAGTGTCGAAGTTCACTTCTACATCGACGGTCACTGAGGCAGCTGAAGTGTCCGTGCAATCGCTCGTGTGTACCTTGATTCATAATGGTGGTCGATTTTCTTATATCGCCGACCCGAGGTCGGACAAGTTTTATCGGTCAGCCAGAAATGAGCACGAGATATTGAGGGCATTTTTCGGTTTATCTGAGTAGGAGAAAGACCTGTGCCGCGAGATGTCAACTTCGCGTGTTACTCTTGTCGACAGCATATGTAAAACAAAGTGACATTCGTAGAACATTCTCTTCGAAAAAATAATGATGAATCGGCATTTTTAGGAACCATAGGAGGTCGGAAAATTCCAGTCACGAAATTGGGGTCAGTTAAGTTGGGGGGTGAGCTGATTGCACCAGTCTTTTTTGCGCATAACCGTGGATTACATGACCTGATAAACATCACTTCACCGAATGTTAGTTGTTTCGAGTTGCAATTACGTAACAGTGACTTAAAGAAGAACACCTGGGTCAACCTTGTTCGTTTTCTATTATATGGTTCTCTATGGCTGAACCCGAACTCCGGTTTTGGTAACCATTAAATGGATCGTGTCATTGCAGCTGCAGTAAGCTGATCGATGACATGAGGTTGAATTCGTCAGGCAGCAATTTTCACGGTGGATCAAGCCTGTCTTCCGAGTACACCACGAAAAGCTGAGGTTAAGCATCTGGGACCATGAGATTCGAGAATGATCTACGTCTATGACATATTTTGCTCATAACGCGGTCACCCTTGTAGGCCAGTCTGAAGTAAACCAGTTTATTTGGGATTCCATACCGGATCACTTTTGAGACTATTTCGCCTGTGGATTTCGATGAATCTTTCGAGATAACTGTTATGTTTCAATGTCTTTGAAAGAAAAGCTTCTTGTGCTTTCAACGAGGCAGATGAGTAGTTATTGCTGGCTCGAAAGTACAGCGTTCTCACTTAACCTCCTTTGTAAGTCATTGGAACGAAGCTAGAGAAATCTAAATAGTGACTGCTCCATGTTGCTCTTCTGTAGATGGGTTGTTGTGGTGTTTCACTTGAGGGCATTATGAGCTTGATTTCTAAGAAAACTGTAAGTACGATTAATTTTTTCCTAAAAGGAGACAAAAAAAGTGTGGATTAACGGACCTGTAACCGTGCCAATTAGTGATAAAATGATTGGGGTTAGTAAATAGTAAAATATCATCACAGTCACATCAGTATGCTGAAGTCTGATTAATGTAATTTTACATTCACTCTCCAAACATGCGTAAGAACGCGTCAACCAAAGTCGGTATTAGGAGACTGCTCGTTGCTACACAGCTTGTCTTCAAGAGGAACGTTCAAAATCGTATAGTATTTGTGCATAAAGTAATAAGACTCTTAAGATACTCAACAATATCGAAATATGAATATCTGAAGAAAGACTGAAATCACACAAAATGGCTGTTTCAGGAAAGGGCACGTTTATAGGTAGTGGGCCCATGCTAGTAGGATGCATCCTTTGGGAAGTGACTTGGAGATTTTCCTGTATTTCTGCGGGCCTAAATAAGTCTTTTACATGATAGAGCATCAGCATCTCACGAACTGCGCTAAAAGTATCCAACAGCCAACGTACACGTTTGTGATAGGATATTTTTGGGTCAGTTTTTGATCACTTCTGACCAAATGATCTAGAGTGGAACGCACGACAGCACCAGTAGCTCAAAAAAGCTCTGAATCGCACCTCAAGGATTCAACAAACACCATTCGCTTGACTGCATCACAGAGCTAGAAACGGTGAAAAAACTAGAATTCATCGATGTACTTGTAGCCATGAAAGTAGATAGGTTTATCAACCTGAAAATTCATATGAAGAAAAAATGAAATGAACGTTATACGAATTTCCACGGTTCTGAACGAATATCTGATCAATGAGACTTAGTTTGATGTCTGATTTGTACAGAATGAAAAAGATGTACTGAAGAAATGTTACTGAGTAAAAAAAACTCCCAAACCAACCGTAATGTACACCTATCATATCATTTTAAGATACGCGTGAGATTTGTGTACGCCCGCAAGTGTATCTCTAGTTCTTCTGATCCTGAGTGGATTCTCGCTCTTCGGAGGCTGTTTCGAGGGCCTAAATATGGGCACTCAAATTCAAGTGTTGAGAATGGGGATGGAGACGAGGATCGCCGCAAAATGACGGTGCACCTGACAGAGCTAAATACCAAACAGGTCAGAAGCGAGATTTTGTAATTTGAGGATTATTAAGTAAATTTGAAATAATTAACGGTTTCCAGACCAAGTTGCCCAATATTTGCATCACCAACCCTTTACTTCTGCCATTTTTGCATTCACCTCTTCCTCTTTAATGTGTTTGTCTTTCGGCTTATTTATTATCTCCAGTTAAAGTTCAAGTAGGTTGGTATCAAACAGAGTTGGATTTTTCTAATAATTTGCCTACTACTATCAGCACCACCAAGAAATCTACTGTTGTTTCGGTTACAAGGCAGGACGGCACACCTATCCAAGAGCCATTCAATTCAGTAGTAATGAAATCGTCACAACTGTTTGGAAACATGACCGGCCTAACACTAGAAAATCTAACTGGTCAACTGTTACTACCGGCCAGCAAATCACCAATTTCGAACAGCATTAGGTCGTACGAACACAAGGACCAACTGGTGATTTTCGTGACTACATAACCTACCAGAATGATTTAATTTGGATGACTGGACTCTAACACAAGACTTTCGATTAACACGAATAGGAACAAAAGAACACTTCCCAAAAAACTGACATTTTTCTAGCTTTCAATATAACTACTAGTAAATCACGGATAACCATAAAATAGACCACAAAAGGATTCATTGTGCTATCATGGAAAAGGGATACGATTTCTCTATGGCGATGACTAGGGTAGAATTTGTTTGTTATAACAGCGCAGAGTAAGCTAAACACCAGAAAGTTCACTGGGATAAGCATGAGCTGCTTCTCCAACTCGCGCCGCTCTTGCACCTTCAACAGTCATTTCATGTTACCTAATACGATGACCAGGTAAATAAGCAAGATTGCACCATGTATCCTGTGGTTGCACGAGCAGAGACAATCAAGTTGGCCATTTTACCGAAGTCAGTAAAAGTGACCAGTCCGCTTGTAAATGTCAGGACCGAATGACTTAAGGAGTGTATCGAAAAATCGATGCGCCATGTACTGTTTTTTATTGTGAATGATATAATGCTAGTAACACATGTACCAACAAAGCTGTATTATTAACATTACATCATCCGTAATAAAAAATGACCAGTCAGCTGTTTTCATTTTGGACGTTATAACTCCAATAACAGAGTTGTTGGTAGGTATATTTTTCCAGTGTTTTGAACCCCGTCATTGCACTTTCTCAAGACAAGTTCACGACCAAATATCCCTGCTGGATTGTTGCCATACCAGCGGATGTCTGGTTTATATATATATATATATATATATATATATATATATATATGCATAGGCTGTTCGTTGTCTTTCGCACAATCCGCGTCGATGGTGACGAGTTGAACTAGTACTGTGAACTTCGGACGCTTGTTTGTCAGCGAGGTAAGAGCTGTACAAATCTGGATACCTTCTTCCCTGTCATTGCGGCTGACAAATGCGGAATGGGCGTTATTGCCAAATCTTAGGCATATGCGCAGTGCACGTCTTGAATCCGAATTGAAGTATTTTAGCGATATTGTACCCTCTGCACTAGCGTAACGCATAACGACTAAATCTCGCTTCAGTCTCTCTGAGGCTGTCGGCGGGCATCGGTGTTATTAACAATATAACAAATGAAAGCAACGCATGACATCGATTTCCCGATATAATTTGTACGTCATTCGGCAAGTTCACTTTTTCGTTCAGGCGCCTGTCGTGCCAATAATACACTTTCAACACCAATGGAAACTTGAGTCCAGCTGGAGAGTCGTCTATTTGAAAAAAGGCACAACCGTTTGAATGGCCCTCGTTTAGTGTGACAAAGTTACGCGGCTTTGAAATCAAATACTCGTCAAAATTAACTGAGCCGAAAAGAATTTGCGAACAAACTGACACAGGCACTGTTATGCCCGAAATTAGAGACCGATACAGTATGGTGAACAAATTCTCGCTGCAGGGTAAAACAGAGCAAAATAGTCTTATTTATGTAAGTAGACGAAAGCAAAAAGCAAGTTATAAAACATCCGAACACTTTTTCCAAGAAAATCTGTTGGTCTGAGGTTTGATCAAATTCGTGTAACCGCAATCCGTTCTAGTGAGTGATCGATAAGCATTGAGTATAGAAAAAGATGTAACAAACTGCCCATATAGGTAGTTCAGATTCGACACGAACTTCTGTGAATATCTCATCCACCATTCCGTTTCATGGCGACAATCCTACATCGTAAAATTTAAACAGAAACAAATTAGTGTTTCATTTCTTTTATTACATGGCAAATAAGGAAAATTCGCTGAAAACGGCCAAGGTTATAGAGAGGTCTCTAGTAGCGGTCAGAAGAGACCGATAGCCTTATTGGTGTAACCAGGAAGCTCTAGGTTTGTGGTCCTTTTTGATACCTTCGAGCAGGACTGACAGCAAACTTTTTGAAATTCTCTTTAAAAGTGTCTAAGGAGATTCCATTTGGGTAATTCATCTTTCCATTGAATTTTCACCAATGTGTTGCATCATGTGAGGCTAAAAGTTGCACTCATTTGTAGTAAATTATCAGTTCAAAGATATGAAATAAATTAATCCAAAGTGTTCTGAAGGTTATCTGTATCGCTCCCTTGCATCTCGGTTTCATGCCGGTCCATGGGGCTAGTTACTATCTACATACACCGGAGACGGGAAATAATTGTCAGAGTTGATTTTCTGAATTTATGTGTACTACTACGTTTATCCAGCCTTACTAGTATAAAACTTTGTTTGTGTATTTCGTACTTCGGTTGTCAACGTAGATTTAGGCTATCCAAAACTGTCATCCTGACCTGGGCTTCCATGGGATGTAGGAATGTAAGCAGAACAATATTCAGGTAACACGATACCTGCTGAATGTTCTGCTGGTTGTAAAGAGTCAGACGGAAGATTGGTCTGCGTTTCTTTTTTAGGGACTCGAAATTATGCATGTTCCTTATCGATTGTGGGATATCGCTAAACTTCACATTTTCCAACCAATGAGAAGTTTGAGACGTAGGAAATGTAATCTGCAAAAATTCTTCATTATGCTTTGTATGTATCAAGCCAATCAGCGAAAACCATGGGAGCGTTTTACGGCTATTTCACCCTGTTGGGCCTAATCAACTGCACTTATCAGCGACGTTCGAATTGGGACGAGAACTGGAGAGGGAGGATTGTGAGTGGACCATCAATGCCACTAGACTGTCCCGAATGGCTTTTGATTGTCTATTGAATTTCGACGCGACGCAAGGAATTTTCTGGAACAGGCTGTGGTTATTTAAAGGTCTTCAAAATAGGAAGACTGAAATATCGATTGTGGCACTGGTATTGTGGGGTTACGAATCGTTTCTTATTGGATAGATGACTTTCTCGTAAGAAGGACCAGGGCTTAATGAGGCAGCAATACAATTTGGTTATTCGACCAATCTGAATGGTTTAGGATTTCGTCTGCATTTGCATTGTTTGTTCATATAGTTTCAGCACTCATGCCAAGCTGATAATTGTTACACAAAAGATGATTTACAAGATGGAAGTAGGATTAAATGTTGCGAAAGTGGTTTATCTAGCATGTTCACTTAAGAACCAGTTTGTTGATCTTGTTTTCAAGGAAAAGAGTTCCACAGCTTGGCCGTTCTGGCGAAAAAGAATGAAAGTGAGACTCATGGTACTTTTAGGCAAAACAGTGGTAGGCAGGTTAAAATTCGGAGAAGTTATACAATAGTCGAGGCGATACACAAAACATGTGGAGCACAAACCGGTTTCAGCAAAAGAATTAATGTGGGGGATAGGTTCTCGGAGGATTCAACGTTATTAAAGTCCTAGAAAATTTGTCTCTATTTAAAATTTGGTGACACACTGACGACGTCTGCCGTTGGCATCGTTGTTTACAAACGAACAACGGGAAAAATGTAGACCGGACTGAATGCATTGGAAAAAAGATCGTTAGGAAACAAAGGAACTCCGGAAGTTACGGAGAATGAATGACGTGAAATGCCGTCAACTCGGGTAAAAATGACTCTCAAAATAAGGAAACTTTATGCCTTCAATAGGACTATCAAGGGGAACGAAAATGTGGGTTGCTTCGAGGGAGGAAATTCCGGCCGAACCAAATCGAGTGCTTGGGTATATCGAGTGAGAATAAATGTCCTTCTCCGTCCTTATCGAATGCAGCCGTTCTGGTATGTGAGACAAGAGTCAGCAAATCATCAGCGGAACGACTCCGATGGAATAAATGCCAGCAGTCGTCGAATAACCCATGCGTTCAAGAAACCATCGTAGTTAGTCCGAAATCGCAATTTCGAACGCTCAAAATAGCGGACTTTAGGGAAGCTGGATAATAGCTGTTCGGATCACAGGGTTCACCGTGTTTGGAATAGTTAGAAAATTTCGGTGATTCCATTATACTGAGGAGTCAGAAAGATGAAAAGAAATGTGAACAGACGGTATGCAAGAGCAACCAATTCAGGGGAACACATGAGTGATGAGTGTAAAACCGTCCGGATCAGGTAATTTGCCTGTATCCAGAGCTTACAGTAACTGCTGAATTTTAACGGTGCGGAGATGAGATGCAAAATCGTGGTTAGTGACACTACTGTGTAAAATGAAAGTGAAGACAAACCGGAGCGAAAAATCTTGTGGCTCGCAGATAAATTTTAGTCAAGAAAAAAAATGATGGACTGAAATTCTTGGAAACGGTTTTGATGGTGGAACAAACTGTTCGGCGCATAAGACCAAGTAATCGGTTTCGCAGAGAACGCAGCCTGCGCAAAACGTTGGTGACGGGGGCGACGGTGGACGGACAGCACCGACGGGAATTACTGTTCGCTTCCGGTACGCAACGTGATTGCATGCGGGATTGAGACGTTTTGAGGATTTTGATTTGCCACATGTGGATAAACGCAGGATAAAGGGATTCAGCCCTTGAAGAACGTCTGTCTAGTTAAAGAGATGCAAACATCAGACGTCAAATAGCAAGTATACCCAGGACAGGAGGACAGGAAGAAGTGAAAATCGTCCCGGTTGGCTGAAGATAGCGCAAAAGACTTTTGAAGAGAGCAGAGCGTTTTGCCGAGCACATTTGTTGCAGATGGAATAACACAATTGTCCGATAAGCTAATAGGAGGAAAAATGGAGACAGAGAGGTGACGGAAGTGGAGATAAGAGCACGAGTATGAGCACTGTCACCAGATCCATCGGGGGTGTGGGAGAAGCCAATTAGTCGAAGTGAACTAATGGTCACAACAAACTACTAGATTTCACGCCTCATGACAAATGTGTCGGAGGAGTGTACCAGCCATTCCCGATAGTGAGAAGTGAAATTTCCCAATGTAGTAACAAAACTGTCGGTGTGTCTAACGAACAAATATTCAATGTTTGAAAATAAGAATTCGAAGATGGAGAAGTCGCCACCACTGGAGCGACAATAAACAAGAGAAAATTAGTGGTTGAAGAAAGGGATTCGGAGTTCGAATCACAGTTTTCGATATTCGCCGTCGGAACAGTGAAGATCTGGAACTCGGCAGGTGGTAACTGACTGATGAACACATGTGTAAACACTTGATTTGAATCGAAAGTGTGATTGGATAGCTGGAGGTGGGTGATGTCTGATTAGGGAAGATATAACTTTCGGTCAAAGTTGAGCAGGTGGAGAAGACTGGCAAAGCTGGTGAACAGAATCCATGTTTCGGTTCATTCTATAAATGTTGACGAAGGTGAGGAGTTGCCGGTAACTTTGAGAATCCGTAGAGTGGGAGTATGCTTAAGGATGACAGCGAGGGTGACTGTGTAGTGCATTGGTTTATGTGTGAGAAAACAGGCAACTGTGGCCCTGAGATGTAAACTGGAGAACCACGTAAGATCTCAATTGGTGAAGTTTGACGGTGATCTGGGAGACAGCACAGCCATCCACCAAATCATTTATTATTCCTTTATAGCACACTTGTCCCACACAGAGAAATCTTTTACCGAAGAGTCAACTGTTTTGGGCTACGGCCCATGGCAGCAAAAATCCGGTCCCCGATAGGCACTGTAACATGAAATTTTGAAATTCTATTCACCATTTCGAGCCAGCCAAGCTAGCAGGACAGCGAAAATGCTCGACTTTCAGTAATTCGTTCGGGACTTATCAAGAAGCCGCTTCAATGTAGCATTTATGTGCCCAAGCCCCAAGAGAAAGGAGTGTATTTTAAAGGCTGTCACACATCAGGAGGGTCGGTACCCCTCAAGAAATATCTAATGTGTAGATGTAAGAGTATCTCTGAACATGACAGCCACCGCATACCCCGATTGAACCGGTGAATTTTACCTACTCTTTTGTAGTCCAAAATACCTTGTAAGGCAGGACGAGGAAATAATCTAAGGACAGATCCACAAAATCAGTCCGAATGTAGCAGAACCGGTTGGCGGACAAAGCAAAGCGATCATTCATCAATTCATATTAACCAGCCACCGGCGCGAGGCGCTTTATATCACTACTGAGTAGAAGACGAACCGTATCAAAGTATGCTTATCGCCACCAAAATTTATAAATTGAACCAAATAAGGGTACACATTGTCTGATCCCGAATACCTATCCACTATCCCACTTTATAACACTGTACATCACAGAGGAGCATATGAAGTGTGATCAACAAAAGCTGGCTTCTGTCCCACGTGCAACACGTCGTAAGTCAAGCAAGTTCCACCACTACGTCGTCCAGATCTCCATCCCCGAAGGAAAGTGCTAAGAGCAAATTAGTTTCGTGAGACTAATGTCACACTTTAATTTAGCAAAGGGGATGAAATATGAACTGCTTTAGTCAGATCATTCAAAAAAGCTCAGCCTTCTCGGTTGCCGAATTACGATATTTTCTACAGCTCAGTAGCCTTGCTTGTGTCATTGACTAACCGTGGTCTATGGCTTTTACTATACAGAAAATACTGTCCCTTGCTAGTTCTCAGTATGGAAAGAATATATCCCGTCAATGTTTGAATCTTTTGATTCCTTCTAGTTCAAGTGTCTGAGATCATTCTGTAATGAGTGGAACTGTTTGTGTACTGGCTGGAGTGAGCAACTATCGATCTGCGACATTCTTATCCATATAGGATCATGCTGAAATAGACTAATTCTCATCGGAAGGTTTTCTTCTACCATGCTGGAAGCTTGTGAATTAGTCATTTATTCAGCTTACTTTCAGCTTGTGATTTGCGACAGAGGGTGACTAAATGCACTCGGCAGAACTTTTTTTCTAGCAGAATGGCTTCGCCGCGGGGTGTGATCAATGCACAATATCTTATAAGAACCGGATCGCCTGATCATGTAGCTCATGGTCATTGGTCACCCATGTAGGAGTGACCGCGAGTTTTGATAGTCCATTTATTCTCGCATTTTTTGACCGGTTAAATGGTTCTGTTTTACTCGGTGACCCATTCGAGCAACAACAATGGGGAATATGACAGATATCAGCGGAACAACCTACTTTTTGAGTTAATTCTTCGTTGCCATCTGAAACCCCGTGAATACGTTATCAGCCAACCATACTTTTTCAATGGGATCATTCTGATCACATATCACGTACGACCAAGACACAGTAGGAGTATAAAGGCAAACACATTTTTCACCCACTGATGATTCGCCAATAAACCAAAATAGTTGGCAACTGCAGCTGCGCATGCGAGATGAACTTAAATCCAGTTCTAATTATTTTCTAATTAAGCTCTAGACATGCACGCACCCACACGCACAAACACACACAAACATATCGGACAGGTTGGCCATACGGATGTGAGAAGGAATGTGGCGCAGGGTGGTGATCTTTTATTACAGTGCAAAACTGAACGTTTCTCGCAAGGGTTCAAACAAACCTGGGAGTTTTATCGTAACAGACCTGAGATATTCTGGTCCCTAGCGGACAATTTGGGCACAAATTAGTGTTTTCTCAAAATAGTTTTACGTGTTAGCTCAAATACTGCATCAAACGCGACAGTTCAGTTTTGCTACCATTTGCCTTGCACCATTGTGCTCTGGTTTTGGTTTCTGGCTCAAAGCCCCATCTGCCCAAACAGAAAAAAGAATAGTGAAGATGGGAGGCATAATAGTAAATTGAGGAAACACACAGAAGAGGAAATGTTTCGAAAGCAAGAACGTCAATGATTGCAGCACTAAGCCATATCAATTATTGTCTCCAACTATGGCTTCAGGGGATCTCGTGAACCCCAGACCTATAGTCTAACAGCACCTATACGGACTGGTCAGCCGGTTACGGTTTCCATACTTTCTACCGTGTGATGGATTGGCCATTTCGATCCGTCCTCCAAACTCTACCTGTTCAGAGGATAGCGCAAAATAAAGCAGTCGTTCTAGGGGAACATATTTGACATAACCTAATAACTCTCACATTTTGTGCCTCACCTACAGTATCTTACGTCTAATCTCTGAGTTACTCATAATATTCTTCTACCATATTCTGTCAATACTGCGAAGACAACGGTGTTCAAACATTGAATTCCTTTGCAAATTTACTGCTCTCTCTCTCTCTCAACCTCACTGCAGGTTTGTATACTAGACCTTTGATCGATAACCGTTTGGCACACTGTTGCCACAAATGTTTCAAATTGGTGGATACCAGTCAAGCCTTCGTTACACGTGAAGACAATTTACCCAATGGACGACTACCGGATGCGTTACAACTACCCATGGAATTAAACCTATCCAACTCGTCCACTTCTTCTCTGGAATAACAGGGTCTGGCTTTGACCCAGTTCACCTCTCCAATATCACTTTACACGTCGAAAGTGCAAAATATATAAAAAATGGCTGCGCTTTTGACAAGGCGGTCAGGAAATACCCGAAACTTACTTGGGGCTTCCATTCACTATTACAACTTTTTCTGTGTATTCTAAGTCAAACAGCTTCCTCTGTAAACAAACTTCATTGCCACTGTTCTCATGTGAGGATAGGGCAATTTACAGTAGCTTCTCAAAGACAAAGTTGAGAAGAAAGGGTTTAAAGGAAAATCCTAACTAAAACCACTTTCCTTAGTAAACTAAGGTGAAAGATCGCCGTAAGCAAGCACAGGCCTTCTACTGATGGCCTCCGTTCCCGTTGGAGGACTGACATCCACATGGATTATTTCGCTTGCAAGCATAAGCGAATGGTTCACTGTGGCAGTGCTCCAACTAAGGTGCTGTGGCTATTGTTTCTAAGAGTGAATCAATGGGCTATCGGATTCTTTAATTATGTCGTTTACACTCTTCATCCGGTATACATAACCGATCGATATAGGCTGTGACTATTTCCGATATCTGCAGTCTATTTTATTTCCCTATGATTTCCTATCCACCATTGCACTCGGTCATTTCTCAAACTCCTGATCTGTTGACTCCTTAGGAATCTATGAGTCTTGTTTTGTGTAGCATCTGAGGGGACGGATCTTCCATCGGCTAAACCAGTATCTGAAACAGATGATACCCGTCGCTTTTGAGGTTTGCTTGAACTAGAGACATGTATGGCATCTGTCTAGTTGTGTGGCTTCTTTACCTGGTTCCAGTGTCCACTCGGATCTTGGACAGGTTTTGAGACGACAACCGTATTGGAAGCTCCGGTCGGAACTGAGGTCAGCGGATACCACCCGGAAGCATGGAAGTGCATCAAAAACGATGACTACAATGGTGCACTGCATTCGAATCGCTATGATTTGTCCATTTATAAAATATCGTATCTTAATCGCTAAATAATACAGCTGTAAAATTCCTAGGTACCAGTAGCTGAATTTAATCCTAAAGACTAAGTACTATGGTTGAGAATGGATAACTGGAAAACAGTTCTGCGTTCGACCACCGACGTCTCCGAAGCATTGTCGTGTTTGGTGGGAACATCAAATGAGCAACGACGAGTTGAGTCATCGTGTGTTGAGTGTAGACAGTCGTCCTTTCATTGAGGTAACTGATCCACATTGTCTTCGGTGGCTTGGACGAGTACTACGTATGCCTGTTCAACGTCTACCTTTTCGTGTTCTTTTTCGTGTGGTTGGCGAGGCTGAAAGAAGTGACGTGACGGTTAGACTATGACTTGGCGAGGACGTATGAATAAGTTAGTTTCGGCTTTGGGCTCGGTCGGTACTTCCCGCCTTCTTGGTAGGGGCCGAATAAATGCGGATTGTTGTTGTCTGAGGATGCTGAGAGTTATGGCTGAGAACCGGAGTCAGTGGTGCGAATGTTGTGTGGCTTGTCTGTAGAACTCACCCCCTTATAATCACAGAATAAATCATAAAACCACAGCATGTATAAGGTGAAAATACAAAAAAATTGGTTTGTTATGTTTCATTATTTTTTATCCTTATTTGTCTACATTCTGTGATATTCCATTCACGTGTTGTTGCTTTGGCACCATGCTTGTTTTCAAGGTGGTGCATATATATATGCATATATATTCATATATATAACGTTTTTTATCGTCCATCCCGACCTGCCACCCTACTGGATTTAGCAGATGTTATTGCCTGTTAGAAACAGCTAATGATGCTTCACAGATTTATCCCTAGCCAAAACGAGTAGATGAATGGTCCACTGTTTTCGCTTAGCCTAAGTGCAGCTGGTTGGCAACTATACTTTTTCCTCAGAGGATGGATATTTTCACTGGATAATCCGTGCGTGCTTGTCGTCAGACTTTTACAATCGTTAGTGTAAGGAAATCGATTCCAATTATTTTCCCGCTCATTTAGGATCGCCAACCGCAATAAATCAAATAAATTAACCGATTTACACGAATTTGATTCAACAGATCTTTGTGGCTGAGGCACAGATGCAACCTTCTTTGTGTTGAAACTGTTGCGCTGCCATGAAATCACGTAAATTGTCGTGACGATATGAAAAAAACAGGAAGCAATTTTTGGTTGACTTGTCCTGTGCAGTTCGTTCCCCGTTTCGTCTAACCAGCGGCGGGCGTCAGAAAGATAGTTGGGTTTGTTTTAGATCACTGAATGCTCAGTGTTAAACTCTATGTTTACTGGCCGACATGAAGCCTTTTTGGTTTTTTTAACAACTTCATCTGCAATCCCCGTCAGACAACAGTATGCGCAAAAACGACATGGCCAGCACCAATGTTTGAAACGTGATAAAACATAATACACATAAGGCTCACCCAAGTATATCCGGACCGAACTCTGTCTGTCGCTCACCGAAGATCGACGCGTCACGTCCCGCGTTCAGTGAGAAAAATATTATGTCCTACTACAGTGTTGTCAGCCGAGAAACCACCAACAACTCTGGTGATAAAACTCTCAATATAGGAACAGTTCACTCCCTCCGTTGTGTCGAATGACCAATCGGTGTTGTGAATAGGTAAAACGCAATTTTGACAGTTGAAAATCTGAGAGCTTGAGTTTGATAGTCGCTCTCAATAGATTGTAAGGAGTGGAGTGCTAATAAACTGCCTCATCTATACAAATTCCCGTGTTAATTCGGATTGCCACAATTGTTTGAAATTACCGTCCCATTGAGATCTCGTTCACCGAGGTCTGAAGCGTGATTCATCTCACACCGTATTGTATTGTATTTTATTGTACTGCATTGTACTGTATTGTATTATATTGTATTGCATTGTATTGCATTGTATTGTACTGTATTGTATTGTATTGCATTTTATTATATTGTACTGTACTGTATTGTATTGTATTGTGTTGTATTGCATAAGCTTTTCCGCGCAAGAAATAATGCTGTATTTCAGTCACAAAACGAGGAGTAAAAAATAGGAAAAAATTTGCACTCATCACCTTGTAAAAATTTGAAAAAAACTCGAAGAGGAATGAATGGAGAACATTGTGATGGGTCGCTCAGGAATTCCGCCGAAACCCGGTCACGATTTGCCAAAATGCATGCTAAATATGGGTTAGTGGAGTTCCGATAGATATTGATTCTAGAGGGCATGGAACGAAAAGCGAATCATGTAGAAATGTGAGAGGGACAATTCGAAGATCGTTGTGCAGAGGATGCGCAGGATCTGAAGGGATTTTGTGAGCAAATTTCTCACATGCTGATAAGTGCTGATCACACAGATTGAAGGACAACTCAATGGTATAAAAGACACCACTAAAAATTAATAGCCCCGAGGGAAGAATTTTAAAGTCATTTTTAAGTAAACCTGGAAAAATAACAGGAGAACAGTAAAGTAGGATTGGAAAAATACATTGGTATAGAAATCGGGAGATGGTACTTTGTCTCACCGTGTAGTGTCGAAGATTCCTGATTTGAAATGACAATCGTCGGAGATCCTTTACACAGGTGGTAATTTGAGAAGTCCAATTCAGATTTTTATCGATGGTAACTTTTAGATAATTCACAGAATCAACCCTGGTCAGAGCTTTTGAGTTGATGGAAGACGTTTCGGATGGATAGGCTGACCGAGAGGGAGAGAACAGATATTCGAAACATTTAGATGTGTTGAGATATAAAGCAGCTCGTGCCGAGAAATCATAAACAGAAGATAAGTTGTTGGAAAACTTTGAAAATCATCGTTGTTCGAAAAGCGTTTGAGAGAGGGAAACATCATCAGCATATTTAAAAGATGACAGGGTGAACTAGTTGATAAGTCACTGTTGTAAGTAGAGAAGAGATACGGCGAAAGAACAGCACATTGAAGCCTTTCTGAGTTGTTAAGCAACGGTTTTGAAGTTCTGCCGCTCATTCGTGTGCACTGGGTTCGGTGAGTAAAGTAACCAGACAGCCTGGGACAACCAAATGTTTCCAGTTGGTAAAGTAGAAGAGACTGTGGGACAGAATCAAATGTTGACGAATAATATAGAAAGGCGCGACGGACGGATTTCACTGATGTGTTTAAGGACTTACAAATGTGGTGAATGAGGGAGGCGATAGCGTCCAAAGTGGACCTGTTAGATTTATAGGCAAAATGAAATGGGTCGTCAGGAGGATACATAGAAGAACGCAGACGCTTAAGGATAGCACGCTCCGTCAGTTTTGTGAACAGAATTTATTAAGACGATGGGGCGAAAACGTTTTGTCAAAGCAGTAGAACTGTTAGATTTTGGGATGGGAATAATAGTGGCAGGTCTCCAACAGTCAGGAATGGAAGACGAAATTCATGATGAGTTAATTAGAGAAGTGAATTCACCGGTCGGAGCCACAGCACCATGCCTTGAAATAGCTGAAGACAGAGTGTCAGGACCAATCCCTGCAGTAATTTTAGTGGTGTGGAGAATGTCAAGTACCTCTTTAGAAAAACTTGTGACTGTCATATCACCACCCCGTCCAAATATGGTCAGGGCATAAGTGGGAGGATGGATGAAAGCGCGATTGAAGCTGTCGACATCCGCAGAAGTTTTCGTATGGTTCTTCTTCCCACACAACAATCGAATACATTGTCATAGGAATCGATTGTTGTTACCACTCACGAGTTGGCGAGAAAACCTAGGATGACACTGTGTCACGAGACAATCAATTCCGTTTAACGAGTACGTATAGATAACTTTGGACTTGTCAGACCAAAAGGAGTTAACGTATGTTGCCACACCGCCTCCAGTCTTCTTGTCCGAAACTCTTTCCTGCCGATGGAATGTGAAGCTGTCTATCGACACGAGTGAATCAGCAATATCCGAGTTCAGCCGCGATTCTTGTATGCAGATGACACAAGTGTGTACATGAATCGGTGAGGGCCAGAATCGACACTTTCGTAAACCGAGAGCGGATGTTGGTACTCAACAATGCCGGAATGGACATCTTGGCTGGTGGGGTACATTTAAGAGCTACCTGCTAGCTAACACGAGTGTTTGTTTTAGATGGGTAAGATCTTTGAGGTGCAACAGTGTGTGGTTTCAGTCTATGTTGAGAATCAGTAAGGTTTTTAAACAACAATAATTCCGACCGATTGTAGCGTCGAAAGGAGACAATAATCAAACCAAATACCCGACAAGACTAAAACGAAATTACGATGACAGAATTGTAGCGCAGCTAATCAAAGGGCGCAATCGTGGAAACAATTTCGAGGCTATTTAATGTAAGTTTCTCTGATTATCTATTCGTTGCACTAAAATCTACGAGCAGATGTACCCTTGTCAAGACTTTCTAAAGGGAAGACACCTTTTTATCCGGTTCCGACTAATTCGACATAAAAGAGGAATATTTTTTGCTTAATTCCGAAATAACATTTAATGGTACAATGCGTAAGCTACGAAGAATAGCACAAAATCACGTAGTGGGATTTTACGCTCAGCCATATCTTCTTAGTGAGAATCAGGTTCTGGGGTGAAACGGTCCAGATTAAGGTCGTAATTGGAATCTAACCACCAGCGCTGAACAGTTACACAGCCTGGGTTTCAAAGCAATCCGAATAGCAGTTTAGACAATGTGACTGATCCATGGGCCATGTATGTGCACATGGGCACGTGAGGCTCATGAGGCTCATGAGGCGGAGTACCAGATAATGGACAAGGTCACGTGGTCGGGGTAGGGTATGCTAGCGTGTGCCCAAAAACAGTAGCTGGATTGCGTGTTTGACATCAGGGGCACACACACGTGCGGGGTCCCTTATTCGCTGTTGCACCGGCCGGAGAGTGCAGGTAATTCATCAGTGCGAAGCTATCATCAGCTTACTAGATAAAAGCTCGCATCACCTAAGACCAGCGGTAATCACCATAATCCATCAGACTGACCATTGTGGCTAGCTATAACTCCTCTTCCCGATGAGACGTGATGGTGTCTGAGTTCTTTCCATATTGCCTGGTCACATTGGTGTCCATTTTCAGGGAAGTGTATTTGTTTTTGCCAGGTTTTGTCCAGACCTATTGTAGCACATAGGGATTCTGAGGTAGCAAAAACGAAGATGGATGTTAATTCGATCGCCCAACGAAGCGTTACCTACTCAAAAGAGAAGCAGTAAATATCACTGCAGCATCTAGCTGAGAATAAATAAAATCTGATGGAAGGGTTATTGTATCACAATATAATACCAAGGGAGCAGGAAGTTGAAAATTATTAGCCGGAGATGAAAACGGCGAACTACTATTGGTGTTGTGACAGTAGTAGTAGTAGTAGTAGTAGTAGTAGTAGTAGTAGTAGTAGTGGTAGGAGGAGGAGGAGGAATACCAGAAGCAGTAACTAGTGTAGGGAGCAATCGCGGAACTTAATGCTGTAATAAAAGCGATTTGATGTTCTGGCAGTTTGCGGAGAACACAAAAGTTTACAAAACTCCACTGTCATTACACTGTTTCTATGCCCATTTGACTATTCCTCTGCCTTTCCGTATTTGATTAAAATATAGTTTGGGACTTCTAAATAACCCTGCATGAAAATTGACTGCCCTCCTTGGTAGTTTAGGTTACTCAGACTGACAGAAAATTCTGACGTGAACACAGTCAAGCAGTGAGAAAAATGAACTAAAGAGAAGACCAAAGACTGGTAGTAGTACGAAGCAATTTATTTTGAAATGGTGTACGCAGTCAGAGATAGAGCGACAGGGAGTTTGTGCCATGTAGGTGACAAACTCTTGTCCGGAACAAAATTCAAAGGCTTAGAGTTCTTGTGACGTTTGAACTAATTGGGCGATCGAGAAGAACATGCATAGATCTCCCCCAAAAAATGAAATCACAGTAGATGTTATTTCGATAAGCGCTTCGTTTTGTCGATAGATATGCTGCTCATAGTAACCCGTGAAAGATTTATAAAACCGCGTTTCGTTTCATATCATTTCCTCCGGTCTATGTTCACAGGCATAAACTATGGACAGTGTTATCGGTGGAGTGCACTAGGCGAGGTCATGAATAACGTGGTTTTTCTAAATTCACTTATTGTGTAAACGCGTTGAGGTTGAAAGGGAAATTATTCGTCTCTTAGAATAGGGCTCGATGTCACACTTAACAGGATGCCACTAAATAAAAAACTGAAAAGGAGTGGAATTCACACTACTGATTTGTATTCTATTAAAAGGATGCTCACTTCGCATGCACAGTTCATCCAGATACTGGTCAGCACTTTGGCTCTTTGCAGTTTCAGAAAAAATTCCAATGACGAGAAAATTCAGAGATATGTGCACTCAGAGCATTGAAGTCAGTAATTTTGCGCATCATGGGAAGTAGATGGAAAAAACACTTAGCTGGACTAACGGGATGTATCAGAAATGAATTTAAAAAACGTTGAAAAGTGAGGGGAATGATGAATGGTTGTTACTGAAATGGCCGATTTTTAAGGCATTTTATCAAATATGCTCTAGTGGAATAATCTCTTTTGGCTCTCTCGCATAGGCTCAAAAACATCATGACCGATTCTGAAATGCGGCAGCAAAAATGAAGCCCCGATCGAATTTTGGGTACACCGATTAGCGGAGTAAGAGGAGAGCAAAAACCTACTGACCTGGAACTCAGTCACCCCTGCTGATTCATTCATTGCATTCCTCACCTGCTTACACAAAGTCAAAAGTACTCATCACATACACCCGTCTAATCAATTCCCTAACTGGATCGACTGCTGACAAAGAGCCGCAATGTGCATGATTTTCATTTGACCGTCACGAATTTTCTGATTTGGCAAGGTCAGAGGATGTAACACAAGCTTCCATAGACATGAATAATTCCGAACGATAAACTTCCAAATGTTTATACGCTTATCGAAATTTCATAAGTAACATCGCCTGGTGAGGTAGTTTCCAGAATATAATTTTCATTAGAGAGGATTTACTCGGTGGATACGCTAGCGATTCACTTTTTTAAATGTCTCCTTCTTATTCCGTCTGTTGCACACAGGTACACCTTACTGGGACAATAAATAGTCAACGTAACGACTAGAATCCCCGAAAAATCGATTTCAGCTGTTGACTTTGGACGCTCCGTATCGATTCAACGTATTTATCTTTGCTCAGTTAATCGTTAGCCGACCTTTCATCTCGATGGTTCCGTCTAGTCAGACAAGAACATGGTTACCATTGTGAAATCGCACGCATCAGTCTAAAGGCCAGCCTAAGCATTCTTTTGTTCGTTCGAAAATGCGAGTGGTTTGTGTGACTATCCCGGTTGTGGTAGTTAAATGGATGGGTGGTGTTACACTAGTCAATTGGATCGATTGTTGCAGGTTCTCAAACTATGGCGTGACCAGCGCCAAATGCGTTTGAACGGGGCAGCTCGGAATGAATCGTCGATCGTTTTAGCAACGGACAGCTATGTGAAAAATCGCATGTTTTACGGCTGTCTTCGTAAGTAACTTGCTGCTACGGGACTAAGCAACCGTTTAAATAATGTGCCTCGCCAAGTTACTGGTACTAATGCCATATGTCTTGGAAATTGCTGCGATACTTGCGAGTTGCATAATTAACCCGTACAGCAAAGTATACTGTCGGTTCATGTGTTACGGGTAACAAAAATCTAATATTAGGATAAAAAAGATCACTTTAGTTGAGGTGGGAAACAAAAATTGAATTGGCTTGGACAGGAAATTATTAGCCAAGATCGATCAGTCGCGAACAGTAATGCCAGACTTTTCAACCCTTCGAAGTCAGATGTGGACTGGAAACTCTTAAGGCGATCACAAAGCGATGCAAAATGAATGCGAAAACAGCATTTAATGACTGATAGCCAAACAAAGTTAAGCGATGAAATAACAGGCTAGACTGTAGGAACAACAAAAGGGCATTCGGATGCACGCGACATGAGCATTCCGACAGACTCTGTACGTTTTGTTTTCTTTAGTCCTAACCCCAGGATGTGATATCTTTGTCAGATTCACCCAAGAATTAGAATGACTTGCCATTTGAACTCGTGAGACTGATGGGAACGTGGTTTTGACATCTATCTGGACGAAAGATCCCGTTTTCATTTCATACTTTGTTCTTCTAGATTGATTTATGAGGTTAAAATGACGTATTATAATTTTTGTTGGGGCGAAAAGACGACTTCTTCCCTTACCAAAATATTTGATTTCACCTTGTTGTCTTTCTTTCATGCCGTCTGGTATTTGACCCCACCGACTGTTTATATCAAGTGACAATGGTATTTACTGTATCACATTGTGCTAGCTTACTTTCGTCAGGCTTACAAGGCAACGTTCCGTGGGATATACTGGGCTTTAAAATTCCACACCTATTGACTTGAGATGCCTTTTTGTTGGTATTTGGGCATTTCCTGTTGAATAAACTTATGGAACTTTACACACGTCTGGCCTGTTCCGAATTCGAATTCATCAAAACGGCCGGTCAAACCACCTGCGCAGGTGAATTTACTGGAGTGGGAGAAATAACGGTGTGCTTGGGAGGTTAGATGTGGAGTTGACTAGGATTTGAGCTATCAAGGAGTACCGAGGTACAGCTCGTCAAAGAAACAACAAAAAAAGCACTACTGAGATGTTTCATACGGGTTGGCATGAACTCCTGGCCGTGGTTTGAACAGATCTGTCTTGATACACCCGAGTTTAAAGTATAAGACGTAGTTTACCTGACCCGTTTCCCGGTTGGTTATCAACACCATACCACTGAATTTCACTGGTCACAAACTGTGACTATCCCACCACAGGCTGCTGTAATCGACAGTGGGCAGAAAGAATGCTTGTTGGTTCAAGTTGCAATCAAGTTGACGCGATTCAGTGCATATTTGTGGTTATATGCAACTATAAACCTCTTCTAACTAGAGTCTTCTTGTCAGAGAGGTAATTAGGCCCGAATGCAATCAAAATTGCTCTTGATTTACTAGCAGGCAATTCAACAGTGAATCACTCATCTGTACCCGTAAGTACAGGTGTCACCTCAGAATGAATTCTATCGTACTATTCCGTGTACTATATTTTCAGTCTCATTGATTCGGCCTGCTCACTTTTTTATCCGAACCTCTTTCAACACTTCTTATCATCCAGATTGTTCAAAGCATTAACAAGCCACATGTCCGCATTAATCAAGTTCCAATTTATCAAAATAGCCGTGTTCATCAGACTGCCTGGTCAGTGTTCTCATTTTGTGATCCTGACAATAACAACAACAGTAATAACAGCAGCCTCGGTTACATATATTTCCCACGTGTTTATTAGCACACAAAGTGATGTCCAAACCGCTCGTGTTGTTTGTTAGCCCGAGTATTTCCAATATCACATACATCGGCATTTGTCAAAATAGGCGTTCATTTGTTTCAATGAAATCATGTTCAAATGGGCTCACTTGTTGGAACGCTGTTTTGGTTTTGCTGACTATCCTTCAGATGGTCACTGTTACTTCCTCTTCTTAACTGTGTGCGATAATTATTTGGTTAGTCGATTTAACGAGAATCTTCTTTTGTTAGAGGAGCAGTCTCTGCTACACTGTGGCGTGTTCACGTCCTCTTCACGGGGGCTTTGGAAACGAAGCACACTGTCCGGCACCCACTGGTTTCAGCGTAAAGTTATGGAAGGTTACTATGCGATGAGCCGTTTCTCAAGCCACGATATGCCTCAAAGTTGACTTTCTGCATTTGTTTCTTACTCACGCATTCGCTTATTAAAGTTAGATGGATGATACCGTATGAATTAACACTACACTTGGATACGACTCGTGTCCGTCTGATTGAAGTCCTTTCGTGAATACACTTCGGTGGTGCGTACCGGTACGTGCACGTGTATGTATGTGCGTATGTATGTATGTATGTATGTATGTATGTATGTATGTATGTATGTATGTATGTATGTATGTGTGTATGTATGTATGGGTGTGCATGTATGTGTTTTCGTAAGGAAACGCTCACCGATGCCTGAACATAGTAACCTACTCAGTAATATCCTGTTCTGAATGCGTTTAGTTGAATTCAGTCGGCTTACACCGAAATGAACAACTCAAATAACTTAACTTTTTCTCTAGTCGGACTGGTGATGCGGACAACAGAGAGGGTTAAGAAAAATTCTAAGTTACTTGACAGCTGGAACTAAGTGTATTAGCCATAATTTCATTTGTCTGGTCCCGGATTCTCAGAATAACTTGTACTTATTTGCGTGAAGTATGCGAGGGCTGTTGCAATAATTCATGATTTTCTTTTTTACTCTTGATTCTATGCTTTTCGGCGCGGGACATTAGTCCGTTAGTTTGTGCAGCAAATTCTTTCGGCTTCTTGAATTTAATAAAACTTGGTGGTTTGGGGAGTACGATTCTTCAACAAATAGGCAAGGTAGAGGTCCCCCTCCGAGGTAAGAAATGCGCTGTGATTCAGCTGTTCTGTCTACTCTCAATACCATATCACAAAGGGGGTCGTTCACATTCAGATCTAGTTTCTCCCACATCCCACATGACGAGGGATTGGCTTCATCACGGAAATTTCTCTGTATCGAGACGCTAATTGCGTAACTATTAACATGTAGACCACAGTCAACGAACTGTGCACTTGCTAACGTTCGCTGAAAGCTGGAACTGTTTTGGGATTGTCCAGGTCAATTTTTTTCTCTCAGCTTATTGTGTAGAGGTAGATGGGACCAAAACAGATGGAGAGGGTAATGAAATCCGTGGTACGGGCCATTGAGAATTAGCCATCCACAGAAGTAGCAATACTATGTCGAAACCTCGCCCCAATAGACAAAGACCTTCCTATTAACGAACAAGCCCAACCTGACCAGAAATCAGGTAGATAGCACGATTTTCCCCGCTTAGAGCTACAGTTCAAGTCATCACAGAGCAGTCGAACTAATACATCTGGAGGGAGGCCCAAAAGAACGGGGATAAGAAGGTTCGGCATGCGGTCAAATCGGACCGAGAATGCTGAAATAATAAAAACATGGGTCCTGTGTGAACATAATTCAGAAAAGAACAATAGACACGGCTGAGTAAGATCCGGGGAGGGTAACGTGTCTTGCTGTACACTTTAGACGTGAACCTCCTGCTTACCTTCTTGTTACAGCTAGTCAGACACTAGAACACGACAGCACCATGAGCTGGTGGTGAAACTTCTCCGTTTGTCACCATAGCTCTGTCGGTATCCGGCTTACAGTTAGTTTGCAGCTAATGAATGAGGTGAGGGTCGGTGAAATTTTGCACAAACTGATCAATTCTGGGCTTTGACAACATGATTACAAGCATAAATCTAAAGAAAACGGTCGCAATATGTACCTTACAATTACTTGCGAGTAGTGTGTGTGGGCATTACATTACTATGGTAGATTGAGTGCTCTCTGAACTTCTACTTTCACTCACAGGCTTCAAGTTTTTTGACAGCAACTCTGATCGGATGCCCTGAGGTTCATGCGTGCAAGTTATAATGCGAAGAATAACCAAGGAGGCATAGTAAAAGGAATGCAATCTAAAATTCATAACAAATGTATTATTTTCTTCTACTAGTTGAACCCAATCCGGATGTGCCACTTACTAATGCAGGAGTAGAAACGCAAACTCACGATAAGGAGTTACGTAATACCGATAATCACTTATAACAATGATTAGCTGAAAATGGCCGCTGTGAATGACCTTATATTACTGGGCAAGCAGCTATTCATTAGAGGCCTGTGATGGTCGCTTGGAATCCTCGGTCTGATTTTAGCAGTTATAACATGCACTGGATCACACACAATTGTCCGACGAAATTATTGCTATATTCGCTCTAGGTCATTGTAACGCATTGCTAGGTCACATTCCACAAGTGACGAGCGCATCTACATCATGAGTTTCTTCAGAGATGTGCACTTATTTCAGCATAGGGTTGCGGAACGGGGGCTAGTGATTACTAAATGATAGCTTGAAGCCAGTCAATTGAACTCCTAGCTGGTTGTTTGGCTGATTGGAAACCACCCAATTTTTGTCGGTCACAGAATCATTTGTCGGTTAGTCATGTGTTACATTGGGCTAATCGACGCTATACTTCACTCGCCGTCTCGAATTACGATAGTTTGATGAACGCACAATAGGTCGGAGATGAAATTTATTTCGGAATTTTTCTCATCTGTGATGTTGTCTATCGTCTATTTCTCATGGGTGGGGTCAATCGGTTCCGTAATGGATACACCCCCGGGATTGATAGATTTCTAGTTTGAATATGGGAGTCATCAATGCATAGATGACTCTAAGAGACGGAAGGTCGAAGAACTGGATCTCTCGATGTACCAAAATCGGAGGCTGTCTTGCCCTTCTGACACAACATGAAACACCGGTAAGCAGAAGGGAGTTGAGATACAACACGGTTGGTGGCAATGAGCAACCTTACTGTGTCCAGTAGTTCAAAGGCCGCATTGTAACCGATCGTGCACGCTTGGAGAGCAAGAATGCACTTGGGGAAAATACACAAACAAACACGTGAATAACAGAACGAGCAACTGCAACGCTGATTAAAATGTGCGTGCCTGTGTACACAAGAAAAGAAACTTGTCTAAATTCACCGAAGCTAATTAACGATCACTGTGGTCCACTGGTCATCAGTTTGCGCGTAGGATAAAGAAAAGCATCCAGTCAAAATGGGGCGATATGTTCTGAAGGTTCTAAACCGGACTAGTATTCAAGAACAGTTGTATATCGGGAATAAATTGTCAGAATTTAACGCTTATGGGCTTTCAAGGTGAATAGTTAGCTTTTTCGTGGAAATAAGTGTTCACTTAGTATGATGTTAAAATACCAATCTTAGGCAAAGTCACTTAGAAACCTCTCAATATGAAAAGCAGCTTAATTTAAGCATGGATGGGCATCAACCCATTTGTTGCGTGTTTGAAAACTTTGTATAATGCTGTAGTTAATTTCGTCGCACTCGTTTGAATGAATAGTTGTTTATCGTCTCTTCTGTTGAGTCTACCTCGACTATTACCATTGGTCCTCTGCATTTGCAACCTGTTCTATCGTGTTTTATTTGCTAGCCCTAGCCCAGATACTGATCGAGCTTGTCATACTCTGCGCTCCAAAGAGCAACGTGTGAGAATGTGCTTTCTTCAAACACTGGTAGTTCACAAATCTCTTTCACACACCTGCTCACAAAGCCGCCACCAGGTAGGTGCCACTCCGACCTGGTGCGCACTCGATCGTTGGCATATGGTATTTGGCCTGTTTAGCGCGAGGGTTGTGAACTCTCACACACACATACACACACACGCACGTGTGTGCATATGATGGTCTTTGACCTGTTGATAGAATTGACTACCAACCTACCTTTTGTTTGCCTCAAGTGACTTCGGACGTCATTGTTATTGATCACAATTGTCTATTGGGTCTGAGTTTCTGGCTTATGTTCTCTGGTGTGGCTCTAAAAAGGCACGCATTTCCGGATGGGTCGTTTGGCTTCACTCGTAGCAGTGCGCTTTGTGTTTGATCGACTGGTCCTAGTTTTCTTGGATGGACCTTTGTCGTTGTTCGGTTTTCTAAACTTTGTAAGATCGGAGTGGACGATACCTCTCTTCGGAATGCCCCTTTAATGGATCTTCACATTTTGTTATTGATCCTCATACTGTAGTACCGTAAACGAATCTCGACCAGTTCAGTCCGCTTTCTGGTATACGTGTCTCATTCGGTGATGGCCTGGAATTCGAGCATATTATATAGTTATAGTCTTGTGAACTTCCGAAACCAGGTATCCAATGTGGAGCATTGGAAATTCATTGGCGCCCAAATAACGCCCACTAGAAGGTGCCGATCTCCTGCATGGCATTATTTAGGCAGGTAATGTGTTCGCCTGGCCTCAGTCGGTTTTACTCGGAATGTAATCAAGTTGAAACCAAAGAATGATTGTAAGCACAGTGGTACAAATTCAACAAAGTTCAAAAATAAACTGATGATATTCATCGAAGGGAGAAAACAATAAGCTGCACGCGCCATCGCTTCCTCCCTCCCCACCCCCCCACAGACATACCTTTCGGCTCTTTGCATTCAAGTACTTTTTTGCCGGTCCGATTATTAGGGTGCATTTCTTGTTCACTGGTGTGATTATTTATTCACAGTTTTTTATAAACTCTCCCCATTTGATTTCCTACCATTATTCAACGCTAAGACAAATCTACTTTTCAGCTTGTGAAACCATCAAAACCTCTGGTGATTATTTTCCGTGTTGTATAAGTTTTTGTGTGATTCCGGTAGGAAAGGAAGCAATTATGAAAAGTAACCATACTATTTCTTATGAAACAAAACAAATATTTTGACACAGAAGTTCCGTCATTTATTTCAACGATGACAACAACAGCACGAACATTGGAAGTATTTTGATTATTCAAGTGATTTACGCCCATGTGGCATAGTATCAGAGTAGCACTAGCAGACACGCATTAACTAGCAAGCCCTTGGAAAGAAACTTATTTTTGAGTTCACTCACTCATTCACCGAGTGAACGAAAGCTATTCGGCATTTTTTCCGAAAAAAGTGCCCAGGAGTTATATGAATATACCGATAGAATATTTACAACATTTATTATGTTGAGATAACACAAAAGACCACATCGGTATTTGCTACTTGTTCTGGCACTATGCGCGCTTGAATAGTGGACTCGCTAATAGCTGTTATCGAACAGCTAACCGGGTAAAGTTAGTGGAGTTTTCATCCCACGCTTCCGGGTCCTCAGTTTGCCACTTTGAAAGCGCTTGAATCTGGTTGGTTTGCAGCGGATAACCAGTAGTACAACTGGGGTTTTGCCACATGTTTTACAAAACCACAGAAGGTCATTTTAACCAGTTTTAGTACGTCTGGCTTTGCGACCGAACTCAAGAAGCATATAGCACAGGGGATTCGGTGGTCTTAAAGTGGAATACATTTTTTAATTAGAGAATCTTCCTATTAAACCGGTAATCCATTCATCAAGTGCATTTAAAATTAACTTAATTCGTGATGTATTGAAGTGCATTCTCGGACAGCATTACTTTTCTTTGAATTTTCCTCTGACGATCATTTTTAAAGTAGCTTCTGCAATCAAATCAGAAATCTGCCCCGTGAAAGCCTATATGAAGTGACCGAATTTTAGGCAAATTGTACTCCCAACTGATAACGATGGGTTGTGACATCACGACTTTCACATCGTTTTTGTCATTTATTAATTCTGTTGATTGGCGATTCAGTCAGTCAGCCAACCATGCACCAGACTGGTTCCCCGCTTTGTTTCTCTCTGTCTGTTTGTCTCTCTGCTTGGCCATCCCTCAGTCCTGTTATTTGTTTGCCTTTCATACAGCAATCTTCTTTTTCCCTGTCAGTACAACAAGATTACCGGTCAGCAAACTTCAATAACAAGGAATGCACGCAGGTAATGCAATTCCTCGAAAGATAGAGATTCGATCTGAAACCTGTTTTGAGAAAGATTATCCACAATATCTCAAACCGTTCGTATTCTTATTCACTATTAATTAAATATTCTTCGAAATTCTAATCTGGGAACTAGAAACATATTTTCTTAGAATTACTATTGGATGTCTTGGAAACGACAGGTCCAGTAACAACGAGACCACATCGTTAACTACGACGACCATTGGATTATAACTTGAGATATGAAGGAATGCGTCACATGAGAGGTCCAGCTTGGAGGTTGTCAAAAAGTTAGCAACATTGAGGTTGGACGTCACTGCACGTCTAATATTATATTTAATTCACTTCAGTTTGTGCGACCACTATCTCTCTTTTTAGTTGCTACCACACGGTATCGAATACCATGGAAAAAATCATGTAACCATAAATAAAATCGACATAAAACAGGAAATGTTTCAAATGCAAGAACATCTCAGACTGAGGAATTAAGCCAAATCTTTTCAAGTATCCAGTCATCTTCTTTGGGAGATCTCGTGCAATCCGATCCGGTAAACCAATAAAACCTAATCAGAACAGTGCACTGGTTGGGATTTTCAAACATTTTTGTCATGTCATTGGCTAACCACCATGGCTTATCTTCCAACCAATACCTACCTTGGAGAACAACACAGCATAACATACATCCTAATCATCTCATCCTATTGAATAGCTGTTCGATCGAGTGAGCTTCATCACTCGGTACCCTGTAACTTACCCGTGAGTTACAAAGATAACTCTCTCAACTCATTGGAGCAATACCACACATATCAGTGTTCAATTACTGACAATCTTAGACTACGTGCTGTCTGCAAAATTCATATTTCAAAAACCCATAAAAGACCGACTTTAGTCCTGCAACGTAAACGCAACCGTTAGTCGATAAGAGGATTTCACACCGATGCCAAAGATGTTTCAACCTAGTAACCGTTAACTGAGTTCTCTGTAGACACGAAAAAGCATCATTTGGTAAATGACCACTTGATGAGATGTAAATGACAGTAAAAAACTGGTCCAGTTCGTCAAACTTCTGTCCAGATACAAAGTTCAGTTTCGAGCCAGTCCAGTCCTACCACAGAATTTCGCAATTTGAAGGTGCAAAATGCATCTCGAACGCAGCTCTCTGTCTTTCAGATTGCGAAGAAATAACTGCAGCTTACCTGGGTTTTCACTCAGCAACTTCCATAATCACCTATGTTAGAAAGTTGAGGTAAATCGCAATGAGATGGAGACTATGACGAACACCACTTCCTATGATGAACTTAGGTGAAAGATCGCCGTATGCGGAATATGGACTTTGGCTATTCATACATGGTGATTGGAAAAGAGATAAATTTTTCCAGCACATGCCTTAATGAGAGACAACGTTGAATGCCCCTTTCCGATCAAAACGGACGGAAATCGTGATCCCGCGAAAGGCTTGCCATCTCCCAACGGCTGTCGCATCGAACGCATTCGATCGATACGGCTCCGGGTGAGTCGGAAACAGACTTGATTCTCACGTGCATGCCATTTGCACGCAATGGATTATCTGTGGAAGAGCTATCCAGCACCTGTTTGGATGCAGAGCCTACCAAACTAAAACCCTTGTGGCTTTCATGCGAGGACCTATTACCTTTTTTGTAAGTAGGTACAATCACACCAGTCACACAGGTGGGCTGCACTGGTGATACTACACCTTGGATGAGAGGTTTTATTCCCCCAATCCTGGTCAAATGACTGTCACTTGGACCATTGCTAATCGTTGCAGACTGGAATGTAACATGGTTTCTCACCCCAACTGGGCCAGTTTCAAGTATTACGATTGTTCCTAATAGTATAGCGAAAATTTGATGCTATCCAAATAATGTTTTGTCTTGGGCTCTTATGTCCAGCCACTGGATAAAAAAAGATGAGCATGTGATTTGTGGCTGTAATTAGTTTCACAGGCTAATATCTGCCGATATTTTGTTCCTTATTCCACATTGTCCAGTTGACTAGCATGGGGATCTATTTATTTCGTCATCTGTTCACAGATGACTGATGGAAAACAGTGACCAAGCTTGCACAGCCTAATTACCATAGAGTCCCATAAATAGGCAAGTGGGCGAAGAGTCGGAATCGAGAGGGTTCTGACAAACGATGGCGAGTTCAAGGCCTTCCGAAGCTCTATGTTTGCGTAGATCTCGTTCCTAAGAGATGAATTATTTGTCACCTGGTTATTAAATTGAGCAAAATGATGGAGGAAAAAGTGGAAAAATGGTTTTGCGAACATTCATATTGTATGTTAAAGGCAACAGGAACAACTTCATTCCAGCTCATCACGCAGGTTCGAGGATGGAGTTCAATAATTTTAGCACAGTGCTGGTGCGTAAATATTAAAGGATTTTTCCTCTTTTTTCATGCTGTCATTGGAATGAATGTTGATTGCAACACAAACAGCGAAGAAGTAAATTAAAAATAAGCATTCCATTAACAGAGATGGATTTTACAAGGATCCACCTTTACTGGTGCCAATTTTACTTCTTGTGGTAGTATACGGCTTTGCTTTTTTCCATTCAGTACCAAGTTTGAACCATTAAGATCTGTCGTGGTTCACCGATTTGTCTTTCATGGTCAGGGCCTCTCGTCTTCCCACATAATGCGCATCCGACAAAGGCATAATGAATGAGTTAGTAGACAGCTGTGCTGTCTCTCAGATCACCGTCAAACTTCACCAATTGAGATCTTACGTGGTTCTCCAGTTTACATCTCAGGGCCACAGTTGCCTGTTTTCTCACACATAAACCAATGCACTACACAGTCACCCTCGCTGTCATCCTTAAGCATACTCCCACTCTACGGATTCTCAAAGTTACCGGCAACTCCTCACCTTCGTCAACATTTATAGAATGAACCGAAACATGGATTCTGTTCACCAGCTTTGCCAGTCTTCTCCACCTGCTCAACTTTGACCGAAAGTTATATCTTCCCTAATCAGACATCACCCACCTCCAGCTATCCAATCACACTTTCGATTCAAATCAAGTGTTTACACATGTGTTCATCAGTCAGTTACCACCTGCCGAGTTCCAGATCTTCACTGTTCCGACGGCGAATATCGAAAATTGTGATTCGAACTCCGAATCCCTTTCTTCAACCACTAATTTTCTCTTGTTTATTGTCGCTCCAGTGGTGGCGACTTCTCCATCTTCGAATTCTTATTTTCAAACATTGAATATTTGTTCGTTAGACACACCGACAGTTTTGTTACTACATTGGGAAATTTCACTTCTCACTATCGGGAATGGCTGGTACACTCCTCCGACACATTTGTCATGAGGCGTGAAATCTAGTAGTTTGTTGTGACCATTAGTTCACTTCGACTAATTGGCTTCTCCCACACCCCCGATGGATCTGGTGACAGTGCTCATACTCGTGCTCTTATCTCCACTTCCGTCACCTCTCTGTCTCCATTTTTCCTCCTATTAGCTTATCGGACAATTGTGTTATTCCATCTCCAACAATTGTAGTCGCGAGACACACTACTGACCGGTTCTTTGTGAATGCGAGCTTTCCCCAAGGTTCCATGCGTGCGTCCTTCCTGTTTCTTCCATATATTGACAATCTCCAATCCGGCCTACATCATTTCCGGTGACGTAACCGTCCACTGTCCTCTCTGTTACTGCTCTCTTTGTTTCGTGGACAACCATCGTATTGTAATATTGTCAGTGGATGTCTGGGTCCCTTTGGTTTACACGTCTGCGTTTCTTCCAGATATGCTGACTATAATGCTTCGAAAACTTTCACACTATCTCCTCTGAAGATCATTTTCTTAGCCTGTCATTTGTGGTTTTCTTTGAATGGATTTAGGCTCTTCAGATTCTACCTGTTTTTGCTTCACCCGCAGGTTGTTCCTTATGCTGTTTCATTTTTGAATCTCAGCAGGCTTAACATGGTGCTCACAAATTTGGTTGTCCGTTTTGTGCATGGCATCTTATTACTTTAGCCCGTCTTCTGTTGCGTAGCTCAAATCCACCCAGTACTTGAATATCGCAGTCGCGTTTGACATAGGGTTGGACTGACGATATTTCTTTGCCTCTGCTGAGCAATCACTAATCGATCGTCTGTCAGTTGCTTCATTACCTTTTTTTACTAAAGTTACCGTCTTAATTTCTGTTCTTTATAATTCACTCCAGTAGCTCTTCCACTCTGGATTTTCATCAACCCCCTACTGTCCAGGCATCTAACCGCCCTGACGAATGTTCTAGTGCAAACTGTCCCACATGGTTGTGTTAAAATATCATTAAATAACCTTTGGAGGGCTCTGATTATTGGTGAGTTTGTGCAATGAATACGAATTTACTTTCGGTCTGACTGAATCCTTATCCGATAACCGAAAAGGTAGGTCATTAACTCATTATTTTGGTCATCCTCATCATCACGTGCGGCTTGTCAGTTGTTGAATCGGAATCACTTTGCCGTGTACAGTTCGATGATCGATTTCGGTTCTATCCATCAGTGTTTTGATTTTCCATCTGATTAATGAGTCTACTCATAATCGTCAGATTTGCGATGAACATGGTCAACCAGTCGAATGGTTCCGTACTCTTAATTGGGCAACAACACTAGTGGATGATAGGATGAGGTGCTTTAAAATGATACGGCAATTTTGATGGTCGGAATAAACATTTAAGTGAGTCGCCGGAAGTACCACACTCGCACCTAATCCATGAACTTAAAGACGTGCAAACGGTCTAATCTACCCTACCGTATGACGATCTGCGAATCTTTTTATCCATTAGTGGGTATAGAGTCATATTCACCGTAAGCCGCACGTGATTTGTTTGGTATTAGATTTTGGTCACCCCCTCTAGACTGACTCAAAAATCAGTCACTCTGACAAAGGGCGCCGGGCATTCATTTTCGTCCTTGTACTTTCGTGAAAACACCTCGAGTAGACTGATTGCAGGACTTCCTCGACAGAAGCTGCTTGAGATGCATGAGCATTTGGGAGCATTTCAAATGGCTTTCATAAGAAGCCGTCATCTCGGAACCTGAGGACAGTCATCTTCCACCACCATAGACTGTTTTTAAACTTAAATTATAAATAAAAGCTGAATAAAACTAAAGCCCTTCAGTGGATGACTTTCCACCATTATGTAGTCAATCAGTCGAGATGTCCGAAAATAACGGTTGATTGCATGATAAAGAGGCTTGCAATTCACATCTGAAGATATATGTGCTCATGCAGAAGCAACTATTCACAAGTTGGGTTCAGGAACCACGAACTCATCCAGCCTTTCCTTTTGATTTAAGAGGATATCACTGTGGACTAGTTGTCATCACTGAACTTGGAAATCAGGATTTCATTGTAATGGTTATGTGTATATCAGCACTGATTTTCCCTGTTGAAGAGCCAAATGATTTGGATTAACAATAGAGTTGGTTATTAAAGTGTAGCTTCCTGCCTCTAAACCACGAAGAATATAGTGAAACACGCGCACTGTCGCTCGTGCCACTGTTTGCCAAACCATATACCACTTGACGAGTTTTACTAATGCGGTGAAAGGGAGAACTAATTTCATTAATTTCTCATGTTACCTCTTTTAAAGTCGAACGAACTGTTCTATGTTCTTCCAACCGGTTTCGCGATCCATAGAGTTTCTCATTGTAGTTACTCGCATTTACACGAAACGAATATGAGCTCCTGTACTAATTAAAAATACTAGCAAGTTATGGTACTGGCAATGGAAATATACTTGGAAATTTTCCTTTGAAAAGCTGCACGAATACTGATATTCGAAAATACCGGCACCTATTGGATTACCCAAATGAAGAAAGCAAGAGCATGATTTTAATTAGAAATCACGCTACAATTAATTTAAACGACATTTGTATAAATACTAACTAGACTTGGCTGTCATTGACCGGATGCCCTTGGTTCAATGGAAATCGAGGAGTGGTCTTTGTTCTCTTTTCCGAATCACCACCACCCGGATCGGACAAGCCGTTCTCGAACCATAGGGCAAGATTTGCATGCAGACTCCTGACAAAATTTTGTTGTCACAAACCGGTTCCCGGTACAATAATAGTATTTGCTAATATGCTGTTAAAGTACGAACGGTATACTTTGTTGTAAAGAAGTTCCTCGGATGTCAGATCTAGCAAGTGTGGAAACACAAAATCTAATTAGACAAAGCATTATCTTCAAACCACCTCGTTTGGCCAGAGTTCTGACGTAGCACAATGATTTTGGTTTTGCTCGTACCGTTCTGATTGCTTCTCCGTACATCACGGTAATCAACCGATGCAGGTCCACAACCCGTTTTGTAACCAACTATAACAAATCTCATCCTGATAAATTAAGTGCTTGGGGAAAATTTAAAGCTCATAAAGAAAAGAACCACAAAGTAAAATCTTGGAATGTCATGTTTTCAATATCTCTCCTGGACTGTTGGCTAAGATCAAAGAGAGTAATTCACATTGCAAGCCGTGTGATGTTTCAGTTTCTGAAGCGTTCTACTCAATTGAAGGCATAGCACCACATTGGAGATAACCGACATTTGCACCAAGTACCTCAAGAGATTTACCGGGTTGGAACAAAAAATCATACCTCTCGGTGTGTTTTTGAATTTCTTTCCAACTAAAGGAGAAAGTCATTTTCTACATACAAATACACCGGATAATTTTAAACCAAACCGTAGTCACCTTCATGGATAGTGACCATACGGTGTACCAAACGTCGTCATTCTGCCAGATCTTTCATCCAACTCTATGTGACGAAGCCCCGAGGAGAGACCAATTTCCATAAAATACCAAACCTTCGTAACATAAAGTGTTCTTTTCTGGGTTTTTTTACTGGCTTGAAATCGGTACAAATGCGTGGTCCCCCGGGATGGTTTCTTCACTATATGAATCTGGCTTATACAGTTTGTCGGTTTATTGAATTTTGCAGACATCCTTTGGTATAAATATTTACTGCTCCTATTCAAATCGTTTTCTAGCCACTCATCGAGCGTGCCTTGTCGACACTAAGGGCTCAGTAAAAATCTTTATTGTTTACTTTAACCATTCCCAAACGCTTTTCTAGTTCTTAATGGAAAACAGAGGAGGCCTTTTCCAGGTAGTTAGGATAAATGTTAGGATAAATGTGATGAGCGAACGAATTCTGCTAGAACGAAATCACATTCAGTTTTTCAACGGACTAACAACGAACAAAAAGGATATAGCGCTGCTCCAGCACCACGAAGTTCATGACAGAAGATTGATCATTTTTGAGCGGTCATCTTGAGTATTCCCTGTCCTTTTGGATATCGTCGTCTCAAGTGATGAGTCCTGTCAGTGGGAGACCATTCACAGACATGGGGTTTGTCAAGGCACCCCTTTCCAGGTATATATCGATTTACTCTCCCTTCACTAGTGCTTTAGCGAGAATGGCTTTTCTTCTCGTCGACATCTGCACGCCGTTTACCCTGCGTTCGTTCTGTGGGTTTTGTCTGGTGATAGTCGGTGGTATGAGAAGAAATTTTGGCGCTAAATGACTGTGATTCCTGAAAACGCCAGGATTTTCTCCATGGTGGATAATTCTTTTCCTGTGATGCACAGTCTTCCACAAAAACGAATTCCAATTCGAGTGTTTCCCAAACGCTACCAAGTACCACACGATTCTGATGCGCTTGAGTTTTTATGCTTTCTTATGATAGTTTTTTTCACCTATGCACATACTATTGCATTTGCTGGTTGTCAATTCTGGGATCTTCAGCAGCCCTTTTTTCGCAATAAACTTACTGAAAACTGTCGCAGTTTGGTCACGCACATAGCTCTGATCAGCAGCCATCTGTTGCGCATGGAAGCGGCTTTAGAGATAAACAGTAAACGACGAGCTAGCTTTGCACTATATGGGATTCCGGTCATGGGGATTTGCAATGGTGACCCCAGTTTGACAGCACAGAATCCCCACTATCTTCAAAGACACGATACTTTTAACATATTATCACCGGCACTTACCGCAGCTAGTCCAATGGTAAGACAGAAAGAGTGATCAGATCGGCTAAGAAGACACCTTTTGAATGGAAGAGATGTTAATGAGACATTCAACACCCTTTTAGAGCTTCGAAACAAGCGATTAGCAGCTGTTGGAATAAGCCCAACAAGACGCATGCTTAAAAGACGAACGCAAATGGCCTTGCCCATACGCGCTGGATTACTAGAATTAGAGGTACGATCTCCCTTGTCGAGGAAAGAAAACTGCAAAACACTTGGCGACGCAAGGATATCCCACAATCAGACTAGTAAGTTACTGTGACCGCTTGCACCAAATGACAGCATGATTTCAACCAATCCTAAGCAGAAAAGCAGGCAGTATGAAGCCCATCAAAAAGATCGTACGTGATACGATTCTCACACCATCCGATAAGAAGGTATAAGGTTCATTTAGAAAAAATCAGAAGGCAGAAATGGACAAGACAGAGAAAATGAAAGTGAAGGATAGAATACCAAAGTGGATTCGTAAGCGACTGAAGCAGATGGAGAAATACAAGTACCGACAAGTGAGGGGCAATCACCACCTCGGACTCGAACGAGGCCAAACTTATCAACCGGTAATGAAACGGACAAAATTTCCAAAACAAGAAGGATCCGCTAAATATGATTTCGTTTTGCCGTAACAGTATCTTTTTCTTATTAATGTTTAATAGACTTTTGTGTACGCATATTTCAACCTAGAAACCTGACTGGTACACTGAACTTGATAATCAAATGTTTGTTTGAAGTTAACAGAGATTTTCTTGTTTCACACTGTAACAGTGCACTGATTGTACTTCCTGATGAGCCGACTTTTGACATGAATGAAAATTTGCGCCACATTCATCTATTTGATCAGGCCAAAGAAGACGCCTCTGACGAGGTCTTCTCACTTTTATTTACTTTTGTCAGTTCATATTGACCGATAATTGTGGTGGGAATTGCATTGGCGGGGCAAACTACGAATTATTACAGCGGATAATTGCAGGGCAAACCTTAAGGTAGTTGGTGAAATCGATGATGAGAGACTCATATGATAATTGTCTCGGGGGAAACTCCGGGTCTGTCGCCCAATACTTGTGGATAGCTAAATTCATAGTCCAGGCTGTTGCTACCCGGTCACACTCCAATTCATTGGCAGGGTTGGAAGCTATGGCGGTTTTACTAAGCACTCCGTTTCCACTCTTCCAGGAACCACTAATCTGAGCAGCTAATCTGCGCAGCTAATCTGCGCTTGAGCTAAGCTTATTATAAAAGCCAAAACAATCAGCTAGCTTTAAAAATGAAAGGGCTGGAGACCGGTGAATTCCAGACCGGTTACTCGCAACTGTGTATAGGTCAGTCTTTGGAACTCATCGTAAATCCCAAAATTGTTACTTGACCAACAATAGCACCTGTCCCAGTAGCGCAGACCGCTAATTCAGCAAGACCATTATTTTGTGGGCTTGACGCAAAACGGGCAGTAGGCAACTGGGAGTAGCAGAACATGTTCAGTGGGTTAACCATACCTACGACATTTCATGTTTCTCGTTTCTAAAAGCCGATCGTGGCAATGGGGAGTCAGTGAAACTATGAAAAACTATATCCGTGCAATCAACTCAGCGGAGAGCCAGATCAGGGCTGCAGAAGCAAGCGTCAGGCTGACATAAGTGAGGATGATGAACACCAAAGGTTCATAAAACCCAGGAAGGTCTCCTTGTAAGGCAAAAGGAAACTCTGAGGCAGTCCTAGGCCCCCCAAATAGTCAGAGCAAATGGGAGTGGACGCAAGACATGCGTCTTTCAAGCAGGTGAAAAGAAAGTCAGGATCCGGAAAACAAGTGGACGTAGATAGACCTTCCAAGCGGGTATGGAAAAACTCAAAGATCGTACATCATCATCATCGTTCAGCGTTAAACAGCAAGGCAAGCCTCACTGAACGCTGCCTTTCCCCAGAGTTACACGTTTATATAAAAAGAGTGAATATTAAAAGGGAAAAGGATGTGGACCGACACATGCGCGAATAGATAAGAGGATGCGGCAGCCAACACAGTCTAACTGTACAAACGCACGTGTTTTCAATCATTCTGATTCGATGGAAACTGACAACACGGTTCACTGCCATATCCTTCAGTGTCTCCAGCCAGCTAGTTGACGGGGGCATTCGGACCCCAACCACAGCGATGTGAAACACCTACATTACCTAAGTTCGCTGTGCATGTTCTCATTCTACTTTGTCACGTCATCTGTTGACCTCCACATGGCTTCTTCCATTCCTTAGGAGGGACATAAAATAGGCCA
>LUCM01009244.1:79133-120860 GCA_008360955.1 Fasciolopsis buskii
GCGCCAACGGTAGCTAACTGCGATATGGTCAATCTGACTCAGTGAACCTGTCGAGTTAGAACGCCACGTCGCTGTGCGACGCGAACTGTGCCGGAAATTCGTACTAGATAGGAATAAATGATTATCTGCACAGAATTGGAGAAGTCTTTCTCCGTTGTCTGTTCGCTGTGCAGGCAAGGCGCATCGCCCACCTAAACAGGACTCCGATGCACTCAGTTTGCCAACTTGTGCATTAAAGTCACCTGCTACCACTACAATGTCAGAGTGTTTGCTCTTCCGAACAAGTGACGAGGTTATCGTAAAATTCGTCTTTCTCCATATCAGTGCTGCAGTCTGTTGGAGCGTATGCCGAGATGAAAAATAAACTACGCTTAACACTATTATCCTTCCGGACGCCAACTGATCCCTGAAGCCTCATGGCACACAAGCGACTGTTGACTGGAATCCAATCTAAAAGGGCAGCTTTAGCCTCCTCACTCAAGACTATTCCTACACCACGTTGACCCACAGCTTGAGCTGCTCCGTCTCCTGAAGTGTCCAGGATATATCTTGACGTGACGTTTGGCGCAGTTAGCTGAATTACTCTACTCTACTCGAATCCTGAATTCGTGTTTCACTCACACAGCAGATATCAATCGAAAGTGAGTCCACTGTCAGAGCCAAACACGCCTGTTGGCCAGCCTGCATTAAAGTGCGCACATTGAAGGAACCGAGATTCAGAGGCTGACGAGGCTTGAGAAAATGTGAGCTAACAGACTGAAAACCACCTACTACACTACTTGACAATAAACCGTTGCGAGTATCGGGCGTGTTAGCAATGTAGATACTATGGATAGGCAGAAGGGGCAAACAGATTGGGTTGGAGACAGAAGAGACAGGTTGAATAAAAGAGAGGGAACTCTGAGCAGTAGCATACTTATCACTACCCGCCCGACTCGATGCAATGAACGGCGCGGTCCTGGCTAGCCTGCGCGACGGCCGATGCAGTATGGAATTATTTGTAGGCGTGTAAATCATGGGGAATAATGGACGGGTACTGCTAGGGGGTCCAGCCGCTAAGCAGAAGAACGATTAGGGTTCTCAACCAAAGCCTTTGGTTCTCACAAGAACCTGACCGCAAGGCAGCGGGGCATGGCTGAGTGGAAGTCCATCTACTTAGATCAATCATTCCTCCGCTCGTTTTTCCGATTGAGCTGTTAACTCAGATCAACCCCTAACTTGGAGGACCAGGAGACTACTTCGTCAGGCCTCTACCCATTGACCTTCCAGGCATGATTGGATCTTCGGCTTGAGATAAGCCATCCTGTATAGCTCGTTGGATCATGGAGGCACGCAAGCGGTCACACCACGTCAAGATGTAGTCTCGTTGTGATCGTACAGGCACCATAAATCAGCTGATCAGTTATGACCGCATGGTGTACTGGCAGTGCACCCGTGTGAGTCAGCACTGTGCCCAGTTGCTTTCACAAGGTACAAACAAACATCAAGTGCACACCTACGTGCTTATGTGTATGTGTCTGTGAACCAGTGGAATTGTCCACGTGCATTTTTGTCCGACGGAACCTGTGCACACGTGCAAGCCCCAGGGTATTCATCACAGAATCATGGTATCCACACCTAATTTGACATACTGTAAATTGTTTTCGCTTTGTTTTCAATTTCTCATAAACGTAAGATTGTCTGAGGTCGACAATTGACGTTGTTACGGGGGGATGCTACCGTCGAATCAAATTCGTCTTTGCTTCGTTCTGAAAATGATCAGTTATTCATTTTCGGTGGGGATATTAGGGTGGGGTAAAAGACTGACATTTCGAGATCACCTAGAGCATAACTAGCTAAATTTGAAATATTTACGGTTTATTATCAAGCCTTTTAGATGGTTTTTCTAAAAATTTTTGAAATTCTCCAACTGGCCGTGCACAAAACTGCATCTGTTGCTGAATGTTCAAGCCATTGATGGGATACGCTCAATTTTAACCGTATTGAATACTCTAGAGTGGCGAAGTTCCCCGGCTCTTTTGATGTGAATTGCTAAACAACAGTAAGACGAGTATTCGAAATACTATGAACAGTTACTTAGCACTGATATACAAGTCGAGCAAAGCCTGTTTGGCATGCACAAGAAAATTATGTGATAAGGAAAATTAATTCAATTCATTGAATGCCTAAAAGTGTATGGCCTGCACACGGGAAATTAGAGATGATCTAGTGTTCAAAAATCAGGTCACGATAAACATGTGTCACTGGTACTTCCTAGCAAAGATGGGACTGGGATTCCGTGAGATTCACTGGCGAGATTTTCTCATTCATCCCGTATGAGAAAGAATTTTAAAAAAAACGGTAAACTCTGTAACAATGAATGTTTTGAAATAAATGAAACGCAAAGGGAATCTTCATTTGTTTTGACGGAGTACGGCAGGCCGGATGGAATAAAAAGTCCACTTGCAGTCTGCTCATGGCATACACTTTTGGATGCCCAGTGCATTAATGAATTTTCTGTTCTATAGATAAGGAATCGCCTTGAAAGTTACTCTTAAACTATTCTTAAACTATATATATTTTGGAAGGAATTTCTTTTGCCTGTTCGCAAATATAACCGGCCAAATTTTCCTTTGAGTTTGAAACTGAGACAGTGTGTTACAGGCTGACTGTGTACCACCTTGATGATTTAAGTTGTCTGCTTGCTGCGATTCAGCTCATGTCAGCTTCTTTGTCTTTTATCCGCTGTCTACTGAATCACATATGAAACCTATCAAATAGCACTGCCCCATATGGATCTCACGAGTGCACGCCTGATCTCAATGGTTTCAGGTATCTCGTATGAATAGGTTTTGGCATTAGTACGACAACCAAAATGCAAAACGGGCGATCCAGAGTTCACTTAGGAACAACCGATCGCCTAATATCAACCGGAGTGAACATCTTTAACTTGACATGGTTAATAAAATGGAACAATGAAAACAGGTTTCAGATATCTGCCTTAAGGGTGGGATCAGGCACCTTGCCTCGAAAGTGTAAAGTGCAAACGAAATGTGCTATCATCGTGGGACAAAACGTAAAGATAGCAGAACTCATTATATTCCGACTCAATAGAAGGCGAAAGAAGCATTACTAAATATGCTTTAATTCATCGTGATCATTTGAATGGAGCGTATTTGAACCAAGGCTACATGATGTTTATTTACTCAGAATATTAGATTTGTACTAGCTTGGTTCCACTTGTTGGAGAGCGCTGCACTGAATGAAGCTCGGTCATGCCCAAAAAATCTATAGTTTAGTCGTGCACATTTGCTTTCCTACATTACAGAGGGGTTGGATATCGAATCACCATATTCAATACCCACGTAAAGGGTCAACACAGTTCACGCGATACCCCATTGAATAACTTTTCCTATAAGCCGACCAAAAGCGCCACATGAGAAGGTCCCTCCGCAGTGCTGCGTCAAACTGGCCAGCAGACAGTTTGCCCAGTGTCTGTTTATTATATCACTCCAACACTTGGGTCCAGTTTACCTCATTTAATCAACAAAATCGTGCCTGGTGGTTCTCTTCAGGGCCAACGGGAAAGGACAATGCCAAATTTAAGAAAGAATCGAAGGACCACTTATTACGGGATACAGAAGAGATCTCGTTTAACTTTCGACATACTACGGAGTTCAGGCCAAACAGTAAAGGCTACGACAAGCGAATTAGCTTGCGCAACCAATGAAATTTTGGTGAGGATTACTGTACGCAGTGGGAAATCAGGTCAAGAACCGATGCAGAAGATGGAACACTGTCCTTCACATGTTAAGAGGGATGCGACTAAGTTACGAAACGACGAGAAACTCAGTAGTGACAGATGATGTCTGATGTGAATGTTGCAGTCCAGGCTAGAATTCCCATAGTTCGCCTTTGTTCTATCTCGTTCATCCGGGTTTCCGGCCCTGATAAAATTCCTTACAGTATGTATATGTCATATATATATATATATATATATATATATATATATATATATATATATATATCCTGGGACATTCTGTCCTCGTTCCTGAGGTTAGCTCAGCCCAACAGACAAAGAATTATCAACGAATCACAGTTCTGGTTCTTCTGTGAACTCTTCGATGAAGAGCTTCCGTGCACACTCCTGATGCTACAGATTCGGTTCTCGTGAGAAATATCAATTCGGAGTGTACAACTATGTGGATGTTTGGGCAATGGAGTACCGAGTACGCATAGCTGACAAACGGCAATAACCACCAAACCGGTCGCGTGCTCCCGGGCAAATTTTGCTCACTCATCCAGATAATACTTACTACTTATATATATATATATATATATATATATCACAGCCGTAAAACTTTTTAAGTTGACTCATCACAAGCACGTCATTTCTAGATTTCGACAAACTAATGGTTTGTAAATTTATGAATACACAGATCTTCCTTTTTGCTCTTGGTATGCCAAAAAAGCAAGCTGCTCATTCATGAACGAATAGACGGCAGATACATAGTACTACTGGCCTGTGAGAGACTTCACCAAATTTCAAGGGGCCAATCTGTGTTCAGATGACATCAGTTGGTTTTTCGTTTTTCGGATCGCATTTTAACCACATTCCTTTGAGAGTGGCCGCGTTACATTTGCATGAATGTGCGCGTGTGTGTCAGGTCTTGTCACGCTCCGATTGGTCCAGCAGCGTAATCGATTCGGGTGGCGCTCAATAGTCAACGTACAAGCTTCCGATTGGTCTTTCACCATCCTACGTGTTGTTACCTCAGAACCGTTTTTCCGGTCTACCGGCAATGTACAAGACGCGAGGTGATCCAAATGGAATGATTCTCTTCAGCCTCTTTGGCATCAATTAAATGTTAAAAATGAATTATCACTGAGAGACTTGTGACTACTAGTTCGATAGTGTGATAAAACTGGTTGACCATAATGATTGCACGGTGATCAAAGTCAACACAACAACTCACTGTAACCTATAGACATAAGTTAGGGGTTGGAGAAATACTATACGTGGACGGAATTTGCTCAAGCTAGACTCAATCCGTGGAATTGTTAGTTTATTTGTATTTTCGGGCGAGGAGAACGGCAACGAGAGAGAAAAATGATGTTTCTGAAAAAGTCTATTCAAGTATAAAAAATTGGCTGATAGCTCCCCGTACGGAATACGATGAGTATGATCCTACAAGTGTTTTTTATTCATCAGTCGTCAACTATCTGGTCAAAACTGAGACTTTTCCATCAAACCTTTTGTAGTACACCATTTTCGGTGGATCAGACTGTTGGCTATTTTCCCTAACGGAGTCAGGGTTCACGTGTTCACCCTCAAATCTTTGGTACACAGCTTCGGCAAGAAGTTGACAACTGGGACCGAGGGCCACTCCAGTCATGAAAAGTGAAATAACTAGGTATCATCTTCTTGCGTTTCAAATGGAAAATGAAAATTTCAGTCCAGTTGATAGAAACAGTTGGAAGTACGCCAAGTCGCTGCGGGACTGATAACAACAGTTAGAAAAACTTGAAAACTGATGGTCTCGCTGCCCAAATGGCCCAGGAAATTTAATAGAAGAGTGACCAGATGTAAGTGGTTTCTGAATGTGTCAACCGGGAGTGTACATAACAAAATTGCATGTGTTCACATCAATGATGGACATGTTCATGATAAGAAAGATTACGTCATTTATGGAAGAAGCAAGCTTGATTTTGTCTTAATCAAATCGATGATCTGACTAAAAGTTTCCTAGGCAATCCTACTTAACTGTATGATTTACTTCGGACAAAGAAAACATCAGCTTGATTACTATTACGAGCGCCCACTGGCAAGAGATTTCTTCACGAAAACTAATAATAAATTTCTTTATGACAGAAAGGGTTCATTTTTTCTGTAGTTCTGTCTACTAGAAGTCACTTTCCCAAAAAGTCGGATATTCCGAGAAAATTTTGTGGTTTAGTATTTCTATTTGCGGGTTCTATGGCCTGGGGTTCGCTTAAAAGAGACCGATATTCGGCGGAAGACAGCCAACATGAATCAGTGTATGCTGCAATGGAAAAAGTGCGCAAATTTCATCTATGTTGTTCGCCCTATGAATGGAGTAAGGTTGCCAAACGGGTGATTTGAGAAACGAGAGAACAACAGACACAGCTTAGGTGTTAGGTTGATTTCTGAACATGTAGAGGGCAAATAACGTCATTGAAATTATGTGCAACACTCAAGCCTGATGGCAGCAAAATAATCAAGTTACTTCATCGGAGCAATAAATAAAGCCAAACCTTATTTTCATCCAGTCCTTTGACTGACTAATAAGGGCCATATGCAGAGCCTCCTTGAACTCACTGAAATGTCTCAATTTGTTTGATTCTTATATATCATTTATTTTATCACCTCTTGAGGACAATTCCTGTATTATGTGAAACATCAATCATGCCTCGTTTCATAGAACTCACTGTTTGATCAAACACAATGCCAGCCAAAGGACGCATCATTTTAACGTCACAACCAAATGAATTGCGATATACTCCTTGAAATCGTGCTCAGTAATCTCAACAAGTGGCCACTGTTTGTTTCTGAAAACAACTAAATGAGGTCAGTGTAAGAAAAAGCCATATGATACAAAAACATCAACGAATGCTTTATACAAATATTAGGTGAGGCGGCTTGAAAACAAACGCAAAAACTCGAAAAATGAAACTAGACAAAGAAGAAAGAGAGAGCGGAAAAAATCAAAAAAAAATAAAGTAGAACAAACCAAACATATTTTGTACCTCGACAATATACAAATGATTTTTGATAACATTATTAAATGTAAAGGGGATGATTTATAGAGACAAGCCATACAACATTCGCACCACTGACTCCGGTTCTCAGCCATAACTCTCAGCATCCTCAGACAACAACAATCCGCATTTATTCGGCCCCTACCAAGAAGGCGGGAAGTACCGACCGAGCCCAAAGCCGAAACTAACTTATTCATACGTCCTCGCCAAGTCATAGTCTAACCGTCACGTCACTTCTTTCAGCCTCGCCAAGCACACGAAAAGGTAGACGTTGAACAGGCATACGTAGTACTCGTCCAAGCCATCGAAGACAATGTGGATCAGTTACCTCAATGAAAGGACGACTGTCTACACTCAAAACACGATGACTCAACTCGTCGTTGCTCATTTGATGTTCCCACCAAACACGACAATGCTTCGGAGACATCGGTGATTAAGAACAAAAATTTGCCGAGCATCCTCCGCGCGGATGGTCCAGGTCTCGCAACCGTAAGGAAGAACAACACGAACTGTGGCATTGCACACCCTTCCGTTTATGGGAAGTTGGATGTCACGGTTGCGCCACAGGTGTCACAGGTTCGTGAAAGCTGCTCCGGCTTTCGCGATTCTTGATGTGACCTCCTCCTCAACACCTCCGCCAGGTGTGATCGGGCTCACGAAATAGTTGGAGCTATTTAATACCTCTAACTGATCACCACAAAGGATGAGTACAGGTACAGGATCCAGTCTCTCTTGAACAAGTACCTTGCATTTTGAAGGCGCCAAACACATATCGTACCTAGATACCTCAATCGTCATGTGGTCCGACGCATGTTGAATTGTCTGTGCATTATCACTCAGCAAGGCGATATCATCGGTACAATCTAAGTCAAAATCTCTGTTCACTTTAAGGGTTGCAACTCCACGATCCAAAAGAGCAGAGAAGGCGTTCTGCAGAATATGTTCTATGATAAATTTGAAAAGAAGTGGGGATACAGGGCATCCCTACCGTACTCCGTTAGAGAGAAGACGGAGGGTGGCGAAAGCTGGCCACAATTCCTGACCTGACCCGACCCGACCTGATCTGACGCATGATGGCACAACTCTTTGAGGACTGACACATATTTCTCAGGTACTCCATTTCTCAACAAACAGTGCCATAGTGCAGATTTATCAACCGAAGCAAAGACTGCTCGAATGTCTACGAACACGGTGACCGTTGGCTGTTGGAAGATAAAACGGTGCTCTAACATCTGTCGGATGGTTAATATTTGGTTGGCGCACCCAAACCCAGCGCGAGACTCGGCCTGTTCCTCACCAGTTTACCCCTCATGCTTATTGTACAACCTGCGAAGAATGATGTACACAAGCAGTTTTGACGTTACGGAATAAAGCTGCTGTCTCCCTGGTTAGTGCAATCACTGCGCAAGCCTTCTTCAAGATTGTGACAACGATCGACTCTCTCCATGAGGAGAGAACCTTCTCGGAGTACCAGATCTTCGAGAACAAATCTTGAAGTTCTCTGACCAGTTCCATTCCTCCATCTTTAAATAGAACTGAGGAAAGGCCGTTGGAGCCCGGTGCCTTATGATGTTCTTAGGCTCGGATTTCTCTGAGGGTCTCCACCTCAGTAGGTGAATCGTTTGCAACTGCTCACCGGACGCCTACCGGAATAGCCACGCGAGGCTCTGACCCTGCGGATCAGCTGAATTGTGCCCTAAAGTCCTTCGCCCATTGTATAAGTTGTCGCTGCTGGTTGTGGATAGGCGAACAGTGAACTTCACAGATCTTTTCGCTCACATCCAATTCTTTCTTGCCAGTATCTGGGATGAGGTGAAACAGCTTGCTGGGATTGCCCGTAGCAGCAGCACGTCTCATCTTCAAAGCTGTCTGATACCACCAGATCTCGCGATCCCTAAGCAACCCTGTATGAAGATCACGCCCCATTACTAACCGTGCTTCAGTACACTCGCTACCAGCCGGCATGGACTGACGTGCATCAAGAAGAAGCAGAAACTCAGCAAAAATCCATGGTGCCAAAACGCGACTAATCAGGATACAACCAGTAGAATGCAAGGGATTCCTAATAAGCAATCAGCGCTCAATAATGTTTAGAGGCCGGGGCAATCCTAGCCTTTTAGATAGCATGCTTCGAAAAATTGATAGTTGAGTCGGATTAGGTAGGCTATCTCAATCTAACCGACGTCACATGGTGCGTTTTGAACGCCCGTCAAAGCACATGGACAACTTAGCGAATACTAACGCGTGGTCGGAGTTGAGGGGAGTGCTCTAGTACNATCGATGGCCTTGCAGATAGTCCCACCATCTGTAGCTAGTGGCAATTCGGTTGATTTGGGTCCACCGCTGACCCAAAGAAGGCGGACGCCAGGTAGCGTACCGGCGATTGGAACATCTGAAGTTCAGACGGCCGAGAGACAACTGATGGTCCGAACACAACCCCAATAACTGTTCCTCGTTCTCAGAACGACAGGAATCCAGACCATAGGGACCTCCTAGTTGCGTCCATTCGAGAACAACCGACTTATTCTAGCATTTACGTCTCCTGTTAAAACCATGTCACTCCATCTTGCTGAATGTAATAAGTCGTACAGCTTTTGATAGAAAGTGTCCTTGACTGTGTCTGGGTTGTTATCTGTTGGCGCGTAAGTTGAGACGACTAATAAGTTGCGTCTATTAGAGCGACAACTGTTTACTTTGCGCGGAACTCCAAGTCCCGCTGCGCACGGTCGGCTATCGACTGGGATCCAGTCAAGTAGTGAAGTCCCAGCTTTCTCACTCAGAGCCATATCAACGCCAGCAATACCAGAAGTCGCAGACTAATGGTCCCCAAAAAGACGCAGACGAAATTTCGCGGAAGGACCAGATGGGGATGTCAGACGGATAGCAAAACTGGAGTCTTGAATAGGAGTCTCTTGGATACAACACAAATCGATGGCTAGGGTCTCCAGTGCACAAGCTAAACACTCCCTGTTAACCTACACACATCAGTGTCCGCACACTAAATGTTGCTAGTTTGAAGGTACGAAGAAGTGCACCAGCCGACGGAAGCGGGTTCAGTGAGATTTGGATGCTATTTGAAAGCGCATGTGAGAATAGGGACAGGACTTATTCCAGAGGCACTATCACTAGCATGGCCGACTGCGGATCACGGAGAATGTGAGGGAACCGGTTGTGCGGGGGAATAACGCGCATCTGTAGCGGCACAAATGCTTGTGTTCGGCGGTTGGCTGCTGTCATGATTACTTGGAGAGTGAGAAATATTTACACAAAGATCAACCATATTTATAGTTGAATGCTTTGTGGGTTATTTTGCAGCTCCTTCACCCGGTCCATATTAGGCCTCTTTATTTGAGACTGAACATCTAGCCTTTGTGCATCCATGGCAGCAGAATCATTCCAGACGAGCCGGTGGCCAGATGATCGGTTCATACACCTTTCTGAAAAACCTTGCCAGGTCAGCGATACACACAAATCACAATGGCTTTATTTGTTTGGTGGGTCACGCTCATCTGGTCATAGTGCCACCAGCGGGCTCTTGTAGTTCGTCAGCTCCCACATTTCTGATGGGCCACGTTTGCTGTAGCGAATGAGAACCGTAGGATTTGACAGAAGAGATGTTCACAACTGCCCCAAATGCCATCAACCTAAAGATATTCCGCCAGTCAGAACTTGCGTTATGCATATATACAGGAATTGTAATAGGCTTGAACGAACGCGTCTTTCAGTTACCGTCATATTTTCGTTGTCTTTATTTACACAGCTTGGGTCGGAATCACTACAGTACATATTGACAGTCTGTAAACGCGCCTACTTGTTATTGGTCCAATTCATCATTACGATTACAAGTAGGAATACTGAAATTGAGATCTGACAACGCAGCTGTTTAGTATTTGATGGTTAAACCCCTGTGCCGATGAGTCCGAGATAGAATAATGGGCTGAATGTTTTCAGTTGTGATCCAGTGTCTGGCTGGAAATGCAAAAGAATATCAGACCACTGTTTCCGCCATTCTGACAGTTGTTCGGTGGATTTATTAACGAAGAAGTTCGCATTTTCGAGATCTCCAGCATCGGTCCCATTCGAAGACACTAATTCGGCCTACTTAGTACTCTAACGATTAGTGGTGCAGTGTTGCAACACCAGAGGAGGCATGGAAGTAGGTGCTGGAAATTGATGGTTACCCGGTATTTCTAAAGCAACGAGTATTTCCGTATGGTCAACGGGAATGCATTTTGAAGGCAATAATTTAAATGGAGTAGGTGGATATTATTTCTCGCGTCAATTCATCACTATTGGAGACTGATTGTGGCAGCAACGGAAGTGACGCTGAGACAATTCGTATCTGTGGTGGCTACCGAATGACCAACAATCGAAGGCTGCGGAAGCCTGTGTCTACTAAAATGGAGCCCACGGCTTTCATGAAATTCGCATCTGATAACCCATATTTTTCGAAAATCTATCTGGGAAATACATACTTATCCACTTCACTGTCACCAGGATCCAAGGAATAGACAATGAATAATACTTTATGGGATATATCCCCTGGACAAGACGGTTCAGGGCTTGAGGTGAGTACCGGCTAATTAGGATGGTGTCATCATTTTCAAAGCCACTAGGGAAGAGTATGACTGACGTTTTAGATTGGTGCTGAGTCGACTGGTGCAGAAAGAATGCCAGATGCAATTTTACTGTATCCGATTTGGGGTTCCTTGGTTTCAAAGTTAATGAAGCCAGTTATCAGCCAGTCCCCAAGTGCTTGAAAGCAGTCACTGAGGCATCAGTCCGACCAAGTTCCACTACGGAATGCCTGGAATATTACTCACAATTCATCATAAATTTCGCAACGAGAGTGCAACCGCCGTTCTTTGCTTAATCACCGGACTAGTGGCAATGGACCGACTCGCATGAGAGAATGTTATGCAACTTGATTGAAGATCCTGGTGGCAGGTCAACGTTCGCTCCTTCCGTACTATGCTATGCCATTATTCCAGTCACAGAGGAGATCATTAGAAGTGTCATAGACTTAGAAGGATGTCCGATCATTTGGATCTCCAGTCTACTCAATACAGCAGAGGTAAGATACTCCCAGTCTCAGAAAAAGGCTTTGAGCAGTTTCATGATAATGTGTGGACTTCGCTAATGTTTATTCGGGCTGAAGTTCACGAGTATCACTGGTCAACTGGCTGTTCAGTTCCCACTCATTTCAAACAAATCCGCTGCTGTGATCTTGAGGTGCAGCATTGCACTGGCAGCTTACAGCTGGGTCACAATGAATCGACCTGGGAAGATGATGGTTCTTGACAAATTCCATTGTCCGTACACTAAGTTTGCTGCAGGAGGAACAAGTCAACTTTACTGCACCGGTTGCGCCCGTGTTGAAGGATGATCTGTGGAGATTCACAAAATGTTATTACTCCACAGTTATGTCGACCATTAAGAAGGGATGGCAGTCGGAGGGGCAGCGAAAATACCTCCAGATTTCAGTATACAACCTTGCCCAGTACTGTGGCGGGGTGACCGACTGGTAATCTCACCTCCCCTTCGTAAATCATTTCCGGATGATTTACATTTTGAAATGGAGAAAGTGCTGTCTATTGCTCAACAGATGTGTTAGTGGCCAGAATTGGATACAGACATCCAAGCAACTGCCAATAATTCTGAAGCACGCTTGCATTAATTTCACTCCTAACCAAACAATTGGGATTCAGTGCTGATGGAATTTGTCCTTTGGCAGTGGATGCACGTAGATTTTTGTGGTCCGCTCTGTTTTATTGTTTTTGACCGAAATTCGGAATATTGCGCACGTTATGATTTATGGAGTACAGCGGGCTACAATGGAGTGCAAAGATTTGATATTTGACAGATGATATATGAAGCACCAGCAATCTGTCTTAAAAGTAATCTAGGACACTGTGGGATTCAGCCATACTCGGACTGACAAGAAGTAAGAGTGCAACTAAGGCTCATGCCTGAGCAAGACAAATAATGAGGAGGACAAACTGTGCGGAATAATAAGCTACGATTTACTCCATAATGAAATATGGAAACATGAATGACTCCTTGAAATTATGGATGAATTAATTGTTAATCTACCGAACCTGAAATAGTTCTTTTTGGAGCTTTTCACCTCTCATTTGGACGCCTTTGATTAATTTTGGCAAACATTTACTTTTGACCACAAAATTTCGTCTAATCGTATCGAGTAAAGTTCACCTTTATTCATTACAGCTCTCTGCGGTTGACTGTATTAGTTCATGACTGGTTTACCATGGACACAACAACACGCAAGTTCGTGCGTAACACTTGTTTCCCTACGTTTCTTCACGTTATACTCTTATGAACTCACTCACCCATACTTAGTACGTTCGTGTCCTTAGATTCACCTACGACAGCTAGCGCAAATAACACGATGGGCGAGTCATCTGAAAATCGTGTGGCATGGATACAATATTTTGTCATCAAATTAAAGATGTTATTGAGAAATATGTAGACAAGACTGATGTGTGTTGTGTTGGCGATCCTATTACAGAATCACAATTGTGATACGTCGATGGACGCGTTGATCGACGCCAATGGCGAACTAAAATCTGGACATTTGATTCGGGAGGAGGACAGTTGGCACGCGGTCAGCACCTTCGGCTTGCCTACGCTCAAATCACGTGCCACATTATGGTACTCTTTTGCCGCTGCAAATAACTGCAATTAGAAAATGCAAGACAAAAAAGATAGTACGCCTAAATGCTACGTATCATGTTGGTCGGAAAATGGATCATGACCCTGACGACTGTATTTCCTGTTTCGCAATAAGCTTGGACGTGTTGCTACGTTTTATTGATCGCACTATCGTTGAGTGGTTAGCAGGTGTTTTAATAATTTCTGATGGTATTGTCACTTCAAAAGCTTTGGTACTTCACCGTCAATGATTTTCTAAGTTATCCGACTGCCAAGAAAGACCGCATTAGCACCGGTTCGTTCTGTCTCAGTTGTTCACGTTAGCGTGACACAAAAATGGTGCGAGGCTGCAGACGGGAATTAGTCACATTTCGAGATAGAGACAATAGGTACACGACAGAAGTGAGTATTGGAATCGAAGACTTCTACGGTTTTTAATTTCCGACAGCCGCATTCTTCAGATCGATTCGTCATCTATCCTTTAGTCCTATTGTGTTAGCCAATTGCCGAAAGTGATTGTTTTAATTCGCGAGAAAAAGTACATAAGATCCAAAAGACCAACTTAAGCGCAGATGTTCGGAAAATTTCAACTGAGGTCTAACCTTAAAGCTTTGATTCCACTTGATCTGGTAGCTCTTGAACACTCTGACGTCAAAATCACCACTGTTGTGAGATCTTATAGCTTGGTAAAGTTTAGTCATTGATAAAATTCAGATATGATGATCGGAATATAATGACTTCACACGTAAAAATTTCATGTGGTTAGCAACCGGGAACTGTTGAGTTGTAGTTTATGCGAATTCACCTGTATAAACACATGAACTCTTTCACAGATCAACGATATGTAAGTTCGATTATACTCCCCCGTGATGTTCATTCGGTCACGGCTCACTAGGTCTTGGTATTATTTGAATTCCGGACTGAAATACCACACAAAATCTATTACCTTCATTTCCGAATCTCCTTAGGACAGATTTTGACAATTTCGAAATTGTGTGTGACATGACATCAGTGCTATTGAACGATTGTTTTACCACTACAAGTTACACTGTCTACCCTAGAAAGTTAGCTGGAAGTTGTCCAGCTTCTATCACGCTATTCGAAAGCGAATATCCGCGGTGTGAATTCGCACCTTAGAAATTCTATTCTTGCTTGAGAATCCCAAACTGACTTCTGTTGTCTACTTGAACTATGGCAAATCTGTTTCGCACAGAACAAAGAGGCAATTAAACTGATGAGCATTATTGGTAGTAGGTTCATATGGCTAACCAAATCATGGTGATTTCACTGAGCGGGGATTAATGAACCTGATCTAATTCGTGTTTCGCTGACAGAATGGAGAATCAGTTGGCTATTTGGGTCACGGTTGTGCATCAACGTGTGCTAGTAAGTTTTGCTACGGAAATCTGTAATCCGAGATATGAGATTGACCTGTTCAATTTCTCTGTGAGCCAAAAAGGGTACGTACGCGCCTATGGACAGTTGACTGGACACTAAAACAACTAAATGAGTGGAAAAAAATAATGGACAACTATCAAATATTCATTCATTTTAGCCGGACTATTCAGATGAAAGAGTTTGAATTAGGTCATTGCGTTAGTGGATTTGGAAATTTGTTCCCCATAACTCATGGTTGTCGGTTTTCATAAGGTTCTAATGGTCTAGTTTGAAGTTTAGATCGCAAAAGTTGAATCATTAGTTGAGTTGATACCGTCAGCGCATGAGCGCTGTTGTTGTTCTTCTGTATCTATAAGTTCGTGAATTAGTTCCGGCCTCGTACCTCCGACTTTAGACGGGAAACTGAGCATCTATACTCGCATCTGCTGGTTTGACATTTGACTTTGAAAGGTTAACTTTCGACCTGAAAAGTTTGACACCTTATTTGTGTGCCGTGATTTAGTCCTATAGATGGACCTGTACAATAAACCCAGATTTATGGTTACGAGCCCTCAGCCACATTACGCTATATCTGGCCTCCGAAGTATTTCACCTGCTCGACTGATGCTGTCAACCTCTATTTTCTCAATACAAACGTTTTTAAAAACTCATTGTGAATGGTATTTCACTTTATTTCCCCAGGCCAATTGAAAATTGCCAATCTCGCGACTCATTTGGTTGGCGGTCACGGCTAGCTGTCACTGAGGACAACATCTGAGCAAACTTGGCTCGGTAGTTCTGATTAGCGCGGACGGGAGCTGGTGGCTCCTTCCATTCGGAAAGCTCTGGTTCACACCCTGGCTGCGATGGAGGATGGATACCGGTGGTAAGCTCTAATGAAAGAAAAACTGAAGTCTGGTGTTTCTGAGTGTAAGGTTGACTGGATGATTTGAGGTTTCTTTTTGAAAGATGGAATTCGAGGACCTGTCAGCCGAGTAAAGAATCTTGCGATTGTTTGATGCGCGATTTTAGGTCCTTCTATTATTCTGTCTTTTCCTATTGCAATTAGGGGACATAAGTGATGTAGACGTATATGAAGAGATTACTGATGTGACAATTTCTATGGCCTTACTACAATGTATGTACCTAAAATATTGGTTATCCAATCCTCTATCATCACAATAAATGACCAGCTTTCTCATCTGGAAATCGCTCGACCAGATTGTCATAAGAGTTTACTGCGACACTGATCAGAAGAGACGGTGTGTAGTTCAGTACAGAAACTAAACACATTCATAGAGGCCGTTTATGACAATGCTGTATATTTCATTGGTCACACTAGGGGGGAAGGCTTAGAGACGTCAATCAGCATGGAAGTAGTGGAAAAACCAGTGATATCTACTAGTCCGTCCTTGTCTGAATTTCGGCCGGGTACGTGAAGATCCCGTGGAACAATCGGATTCTCCGATAGCTAGTTGTCTCGCGTAGCTGACTGCAGTCGAACTTCGCTTGTTTGCCACGCAGTCCAAGAATGGCTTATTTACCCCAGCTTTTTTCGACCCCAACTCCCTAGTCCATTTTATCGAATAACTTTCCTGCGGATTCCTATCAGGCGTACTGACCAGGAATCTCGCCAAGAAAATGATCCGAGACCTTCGTCTTCCTTGTTACTGTCCAATAAAATCTGTTTTTCGTCTAACGTACTTTTGATTCTGCCTGATTCCATGCAGCTATTTTTCATAATCAACGACAGACAGCGAAACACCTGCGAATGGCATCACCTGGATTTTTTTTGTTCTTAGGAAATGGACGAAGGAATTCCAATAATCCGAACAACAGATGTCTTGGGATACAAATTACTATGCTGCCTGAGCGAAAGGAGACTCAGTCAGTCTGTGAACTCTGAAGCTCATGGCAATATTAGGTCACGGTCTGTATCTTATTGGCATCCAGCTGTCACGTATGGTTGACCGACTTGTTCCATACCGAGAAAGAGTCAGCCACAAATAGCACTAAGTCAGTCAATATTAGTCAGTGATTTATCGGAAATTCTATGAGCTTTCATCGTCTAATTGAATTTACTCCATCTGGGCGACGAACATCGTGGCTGCTGACAAGTGCTAGCCATGGACCACGACGAGAGCTCAGTCAATCAACTAGGGTTTATTTAATGCTTAAATCGGGCACTGCAGACAAAAGTGTCCTAATGATGGATGCCACAGAAACGCCACGAAGGCCATTACACTATGGGCCTCCTACTACTTATTTACTCCGATGCTTTATCGGTTTCTGTCTAGACCTAATACTGGCATGAAGCCGGACTATATTGAACATAGAGCGTCCTTTTCAAACAGAATGTCTACAATCATCATGAACAAATTATCCTCAGATAAATAACTTCTGCTCATTCTAATTCTGATGTGGCTATCAGAATATTCAACGTTTCTCGGATGGAAGCGTCGAGAACATCAAACGCCATACGTAAGCTTGCGCAGGGTTGGATGGGGAATTCCTGTTTTGAGATGAAAGTCTAAACATTCAGGTTATGAACCGTGCTCAAAAAGTCGTATCATATATTCTGTGCTATAAATGCCGTCAGTTCTTCTGAATAGCGCTCTGAAAATCTCCATGTTCACCTGTTGTATAACAGGTAAAACCTCATGGAAAATCCAGAGTTTACCATGTCACAATCTAATCCTGATCGAATATGGATAAGTAGTTATGCTGCATTGCAGTGGACGCCCGTGCACAAAAGAACCCCTGACTGAAGCTGCTATATACCTTCCATTAATCCGTTGTCGGTGTAGCGAAGATGATACCCAAAATGGCGCGCAGATTGTGATCGATTGTTATAATATGCGGACACGAATTATCTTTGGAATGGCTCTAAATCCGAACTAGAGAACTGGAGATATCTAGAACGCAAAAATACCTGATCAATTTGGGGTTCATTACCAAATCATCTGCTCATATATTAATTAAATTAAACGATTACTGGAAGAATAGCTGTGAGTCAGTGAAAATGGAGAAATGGTTGTGCTTCGTTTTCATAGGTCTCCAAGATTCTGATTGGCTAGTTGTAGTTTGGGGCGGTAGTGCAGCTGATAAATTCAACTCTAAATGGTGCTTAAGGAACCAGAACGCCACGCTAGGCACTCATCTGCTACACCAGCCGGTGGAATCGGCGACAGCGACAGTCTGATTCGGATTTATTCCTACCATAGACTGTTTCTGACGAACATTGACTTTTATCATAAAAGGCAGGATCGGTTGAGTTGGCATCCTTCTTTCCCTTCACTGCGCTGAACTCAGAATGACCACATTGCTATTGGTCAATGGTGACGTTGATCATTCGAAAATTTCCGATCGTTCTTGTCCACACCTGCGGACTGAGATCACGCCTAGGTTCGTGCTTGCCTTCTTTTGCGCCAACAGACTGGGCTATGATGAGCACAATGGTCAGAAACTCTAACAGAAGGCAAAGTCATAATTTCTCGTCTTAATGTAAATTTGCACAGATGTTGATTTTGCTTGTTTCCAGCACACAGACTCGATAATCCACTGCTCAGTCAGAGTTACAACATCATGTGCTAACTCAACGATGTCCAGTTGAATCTGAGATGAGCGAGTGATTTAAGATTTGGTCAGATTTCACATACGATGGCCTCACTTCGTCAGGCAAATGAGCTAGGCTGATCTGTGCTCATCACGGTGCTTCACGGGCCCATGCATGGAGGTGTGATGAAAACGGACGAGGTAAGATAAGTTGAGCGCATCAAAAGTCCAGGTGGCAGGGTAACGAGAATACTCTCCCAAATCTCGGTAAAAGAGTTCGCAATTGCTTAGACGATGGTGGGAAACATTCGATCATTCATTTTAAACTCGTATAAATTATCCTCTTCATGAATAAGGTGGAAGTAATCCTGAGACTTCTTTTTTCTGATAATCAAGTTAGTATGCAATTCCACAGTATAATTAGATCGTTATTGGTGAGTGAGCAATAATATAATCCGGTATTTTCGCAAAGGCAAACAATGGACTTGGTCATTATTAACCCGAGAGAAGAGCGGATGAAGCTATGCTGAGCTAGCTACTTAGACCAGGGAGTTAGCGGAGCGCGTCGTTCCCAGAGAATGAGAACCGAATATGCAACGGCTCACTGATTCACTTTCAGGAAAGCTGGCTAAAATACTGGGCAGAACAACTTGAAGAACAGTTTCGTTGGTCCATTTCCACAGCGGACCTTCCGCTTACACCCGTAAGAGAACCAATGAAGTCCACCACCAGAAATGGAGGCTATCAAGGAGATAGGTGTTTTGCAAAGGTTGTCGGCTTTATGCTACTGAATGAAAACCCAAGTAGGTTGCAGATTTTTCCCGGTCGTATAAACGATGCTGAGGGTGTCTGGGATACGATTTAGACCTAATTGCAAAAGGACAACAATTGTCATCATTAGAATAAAATGAACGCAACCCCAGATACCTTCAGCACTGGTCACTGATTAAAGCCAAACTTGCTTTGCGAAGTCAGCTTGTGCTCCCTCCTTTTAAAAGTGTACACGGCTGCGTTTGCCACCTTTAGTGATCACAAGTATTACGAAAGAAGCTGTGATAACATCTGCAAGTAGGTTTAACCTTTCATAGTGTTAGAGAAGAAGTATGGTCCGATAAGGGTAGTGCATACCACACCATACGATTACTTTCTGGTTTAAACAGGAATGTGTATCCAGCATAGCTGGCGAATTGTTTCGTGACCAGTAGGTTTGATTTTTATGCTTACTCAACCATAAAGATAGAATACAGCTTCGGCCGAGAAGATAATATCTTCGCACAAGGAGACTACCTTTTGAGTGGCTGAAAAAATCACTCGCAAAAGACACTTTTTTCTCTATCATCGTCTTTCCGTGAAACATCGTAGTGAAATTTAGAAGCATGAAAGTATGAGCAATGCAAAATGCTTCTCGTTGAGTGAGTATCTAATGGAAAGCTGCTGTCCCAATTTCTTATTAGGGACCTGTGGATCTGCATGAACAAAACTCTAAGACAACTTCGACTTTTTTAGTTGTCACCAGTCTGCCTACTGTAAAAGTAACCCGTCTGCACGAACTTAGTCTTCATCCTCCTCACAGAGGAGGGTGTAGATCTTTTTCTCAGGACGCAGCCCCTTGAACTCATTAAAAGCAACTGAACAACTGCGAACGAATGCATTTAACAAGACTAATTCATTTTTGTCATTCAACATTAGATCCACAGCATAGATTGACATTAAATGAAGTGACTGATCCGAAACAGTGAGCAGATAAACATTGCTTGCATTCCATTCACTTAGCATTTTTACGACCACTTGGAATTCGGATGCGCTCAACTTATCTTACCTCGTCCGTTTTCATCACACCTCCATGCATGGGCCCGTGAAGCACCGTGATGAGCACAGATCAGCCTAGCTCATTTGCCTGACGAAGTGAGGCCATCGTATGTGAAATCTGACCAAATCTTAAATCACTCGCTCATCTCAGATTCAACTGGACATCGTTGAGTTAGCACATGATGTTGTAACTCTGACTGAGCAGTGGATTATCGAGTCTGTGTGCTGGAAACAAGCAAAATCAACATCTGTGCAAATTTACATTAAGACGAGAAATTATGGCTTTGCCTTTTCTTTCGTTTCAGCTTCACCTAGCGCACACTGTTATCTATGGTCGCACTACTACAAAAACCACCCCTCCTGGCCAACTGGATCTAGACGATAGTCGGTGGCTTGACGGTTCACCGCAGTTATCGGTACAACGAAATTCCCATGATCTGATCGAAAGAATGGACACAATAAAGGTGCCCTACACATACCGAAAATGTCACAGAATATTTTGTTCTTTCACTTTTATCCATCTCTCCTTAAACCGTGTAAGATGAAACGCGTAAATCCTCGAAAGTCAGCTGATCAGAAGCTTGCATAATAACCACGAGCAGTTATTGATAAGGAAATGCAAGCAAATGAAATATGCTGCAAACTTCACCGATTGGGAGGAAGTATGAGACTGCAAAAACCAGGTGCAGATGAGGTGATCGAGAAATGCGACAGCTCATTTATTCATTATCAGAATTAGTCTGAAGTTTTGCACAGTGTTTCAAGGACCAATTTATTTACCCTACTTCCATTGTGAGCCCTCACATCCTCCTGTAAGTTAAACAATTGAAGTAGATACCATTCCTACATCACAAATGGAGGTTATCCGCGATAAATTTTCCCAAAAGTTGTAGAGCTGCCGGGCCAGACGAACTGTGGCAATCAAATTTAAAGATTGCGGTTTGTTAATACAAATCCGAGGGGTCTTTCTGAAAAAGAAATACTTTTCTAGCCACTGGCATGGTTGTTCCGGCTTGGAAGAAACACGGTAGATCTTGCTGTGAAAATAACGATGGAATTAACTATGTAAGCACTGCATCCAAAGTGATTCTCGTGTGGTGTACACACGAGAATCAAGCCGGTTTCCGACATGTTCGGCTTTTAATCGATCAGGTCCTTAGACGACGGATGATTGAGTATGGTTCTTAGATTTCTGTCTTCCTTCACCCGATCCGAGGCAATCAGCTGAGCAGTTCTCTGGCGCTGTCCTACAATAAAAAAATGTCCTAGTGAAATTCCCCGTTTTCCTAGTCTTCGTCTGCGAACAGCCGAAGCCGAGTTTTGCTGACTTCGATCTTTAACCTGAGTTAACCAAGAGAAGTAATATTTGTGAAAATCTCTCAAATTCACTATTTTTTTTTCAACCCTGTGGCCTAAGTAATTGTGAAATCGCCCTATACTTATGTGGAAATTATGTGACTGGTATTTGCTGAGACTCCAAACATTATGGCCTGTTACACAGTTGATACACTGTTTCTGAACAAATACTCGAGCAAATGCATTCCATGACCAAATAAACCATCGTGTATTTATATCTGCGTTCCGTTTTGTCACATTCAAAGTGCAAAATGCCACTGCTTGATCGGATTGGTTTGGAGATGGAACTTGTTCTTACAGGACTATAGTTGGATGCGGTGGATGAGTATACTTAGAGGTGGTAGTTGCATCGCACCAGGTGGGCGTAAATCGGATAAAGTTTCGCCTCGTACACAGAAGACTCGATTACCATTTATCAATTTGAGACACCTGGGCAGTGTGCACCGCATCCGGTTGTAAATCAGAGTTCAGTTTGTAGTAATAAAGTTGGTGCCGTTCTACAGCTTCGAATCTCCGTTGTAGGAGGGAGAAGGAATTTGCATACTACCGGTGAGTTCCAAAACTAATTTCATACAAAATGTGTACGAGTAGGTCGGCAACTGGACAGATTCTTAAGCGCATGTGAATGAGGAAAGGTAAAAGATAAGTGATAAATAATATCAATAGACAGTCAGACATGACACATTGATCATATTCCCCTGTGTATTTTACGACACACGTCGACATTTATGTCGCAAATAAAAAAAACGATTTATGAAGCTCACTGTTCGCCTATCCACAACCAGCAGCGACAACTTATACAATGGGCGAAGGACTTTAGGGCACAATTCAGCTGATCCGCAGGGTCAGAGCCTCGCGTGGCTATTCCGGTAGGCGTCCGGTGAGCAGTTGCAAACGATTCACCTACTGAGGTGGAGACCCTCAGAGAAATCCGAGCCTAAGAACATCATAAGGCACCGGGCTCCAACGGCCTTTCCTCAGTTCTATTTAAAGATGGAGGAATGGAACTGGTCAGAGAACTTCAAGATTTGTTCTCGAAGATCTGGTACTCCGAGAAGGTTCTCTCCTCATGGAGAGAGTCGATCGTTGTCACAATCTTGAAGAAGGCTTGCGCAGTGATTGCACTAACCAGGGAGACAGCAGCTTTATTCCGTAACGTCAAAACTGCTTGTGTACATCATTCTTCGCAGGTTGTACAATAAGCATGAGGGGTAAACTGGTGAGGAACAGGCCGAGTCTCGCGCTGGGTTTGGGTGCGCCAACCAAATATTAACCATCCGACAGATGTTAGAGCACCGTTTTATCTTCCAACAGCCAACGGTCACCGTGTTCGTAGACATTCGAGCAGTCTTTGCTTCGGTTGATAAATCTGCACTATGGCACTGTTTGTTGAGAAATGGAGTACCTGAGAAATATGTGTCAGTCCTCAAAGAGTTGTGCCATCATGCGTCAGATCAGGTCGGGTCGGGTCAGGTCAGGAATTGTGGCCAGCTTTCGCCACCCTCCGTCTTCTCTCTAACGGAGTACGGTAGGGATGCCCTGTATCCCCACTTCTTTTCAAATTTATCATAGAACATATTCTGCAGAACGCCTTCTCTGCTCTTTTGGATCGTGGAGTTGCAACCCTTAAAGTGAACAGAGATTTTGACTTAGATTGTACCGATGATATCGCCTTGCTGAGTGATAATGCACAGACAATTCAACATGCGTCGGACCACATGACGATTGAGGTATCTAGGTACGATATGTGTTTGGCGCCTTCAAAATGCAAGGTACTTGTTCAAGAGAGACTGGATCCTGTACCTGTACTCATCCTTTGTGGTGATCAGTTAGAGGTATTAAATAGCTCCAACTATTTCGTGAGCCCGATCACACCTGGCGGAGGTGTTGAGGAGGAGGTCACATCAAGAATCGCGAAAGCCGGAGCAGCTTTCACGAACCTGTGACACCTGTGGCGCAACCGTGACATCCAACTTCCCATAAACGGAAGGGTGTGCAATGCCACAGTTCGTGTTGTTCTTCCTTACGGTTGCGAGACCTGGACCATCCGCGCGGAGGATGCTCGGCAAATTTTTGTTCTTAATCACCGATGTCTCCGAAGCATTGTCGTGTTTGGTGGGAACATCAAATGAGCAACGACGAGTTGAGTCATCGTGTTTTGAGTGTAGACAGTCGTCCTTTCATTGAGGTAACTGATCCACATTGTCTTCGATGGCTTGGACGAGTACTACGTATGCCTGTTCAACGTCTACCTTTTCGTGTGCTTGGCGAGGCTGAAAGAAGTGACGTGACGGTTAGACTATGACTTGGCGAGGACGTATGAATAAGTTAGTTTCGGCTTTGGGCTCGGTCGGTACTTCCCGCCTTCTTGGTAGGGGCCGAATAAATGCGGATTGTTGTTGTCTGAGGATGCTGAGAGTTATGGCTGAGAACCGGAGTCAGTGGTGCGAATGTTGTGTGGCTTGTCTGTAGTAGTCCTATCCCCTGAACCAATCCGAAAGCAGCAAAATTTTGGGTAATGTGATGTGTGGACAATGTGACAAATGGTTTTTTGATTGTTTATTGCTGGTTTTCTTATTTTCATTGTTTTTTGTACCTTTCGATCCACTTTCTTTAATGTGGTTTTTATAAGTTGTGTTGGCACCATGTTTGTTTTGAAAGCGATGCATCGCGTATATATTTTGGGTGGAACAGACCATCTACTGGTAGCAGTCATTCAACATCATTTTTTGCCTGGAGTGATCCATGGAATTTTAACCTGGTAATTCTCGTAATGCTGGATGCCGATGCTGGCGTAATACTTATACTTGGAATGTTGGTGCTTACCTTGATCGACCGTAAGAACGGGCTGGTACTTATCGCTGACACTTTTGTAAGGCTTCAACGCCAAACTATGTAAATCAATGCAGAAATGAGGCCTCAACAACTGGAACCCATATTCATATTCATTCGCGAAGCCCCTTTCGGCTTTTGACCGTTGCGGAATCTTCTCGTTTCACTTTTGTGAGTCACCGCTATTCTCATTGGTTAACCATAGGTGCAGGCGACAGCGAAGCTGCGTCACATACTGTCATGTGACTTACAAGCAGGCTCATCACAACTGACCGAAAACAGATGATGATCGAAGGTCGGAGTTCGCAGCTTGCCTGGAACGTCGAGGCTTTTGTAGCGCACACCAAAACCGCCATTAGGGAAGAATTCACGAAAAAAATGAAGCTGATATTTCCCTGCTACACGAAACTCGTTATATCTGTGCAGCTTTGGGCTCCTAATGGTAAGGTGTCATTCGTGAACTGCAGGTTTAACCTACTTTGTGAAATACCTTTCTATGGTCAGTTAAATAAACCGGAAATAAACCGAAAAACGATGTACTCCTACTTTACGTTGTTTTTCAATTTATTGTTGAGTCCGATCTCCCCTTAGAATCAAAACTGATATGTTGCGTTTTCCCACCTCCAATCACTGTGATAGATTCTGTGGGGCTACAGAAATTCAAACACCGAAGCGACTGTAGATCAATCGTCAACTCAGTTATCATCAACAACATTCGCCGCCAGGTTGCAGCTACTTTTTTTTCTCCAGTCGACTGTGTTGGCTGCTTTAAAGTGTTTAGGCTTCAGATAGTCAGTGTGTTACTGACTTGGGTATCGCCATGTCACTTTGTTTAGCTGCATCGTCCTTGAATTCAGATTGCTGCTGTTCATGCTTATTGTTGTATTCAAACAGAAATAAGTAAGAGCATTTAAAACAGTGCGCCTGATAATTACATAAAGATTGTAATACCCAGGATGTTTATCTAAATACATTTTGTTGCCAAATTTATGGCTTGACTGTGCTTCTGCTAAGCAGCTGATGTGTTCACGTGAGCTATACGTGAAAATGCACTGATCAATAAGGTATCGGTTTCAAAAATATCCGGCCTCATGTAGAATGATGTGAACGAAGTTAAGTATTCTTTGGTTTCATATCATGATACCCTTGCCATTCCGAAACAGCGTAATCATAACTGTCTGTATCGGCGGATTATTAGTTATTTTGGGTTTCGTTTTCCTTGTTTTGGGAGCTTTATCTTGGGGACTAGTGGATATTCCGTCTGTTAGGTAGGTGTGTGATCGTACGGGTGCGCATTATTTCATGACGCTCTCCGCTACAGCCTTTTAAAAGGAAATAACCGCAGACAGACGGTTTCGTGAGTTTTGCATGATTATTAGGATCTGATTTTTACCTAACAGAGAAGTCATGAAAATTATTGGTTTGACCGCTGCGGTTATAGGAACTATAATGTTGTTGGTAGGATTGAGTTTGTGCACAGTCGTTCCGGTAAGTTTTGCAATGAATTGTTTAGGACAATGCAAGTAACTGTTATTTACATTTAGCTCATCATGAAGCCGAAGAGTCAGTAAGTCGCGAGAACAGTTTAATCTATTTTAGTTGGTTATCTTGTCTACAAACACGTACACACGCAGAAGCACGCACATCATCGGTTATTTCGGAATGTAATCTACTGCCCCTTTCGTGGTCACGGAATTCATCTACCAAAATTTTTCCGGGTTCACTAATCGCGGATAAAGACTGTGGTAGTCTGAAGAAGCGTTCACAGGGAGGATCCTCACACTGACTGTATACATCTCAATCTGTACAGGATTTTGGCATTTACAGCTGCTCGAATCTTCAGACTTGTGGAGTGTATATTAACTTTGGCTGCTCAGGAAATGTAGATGAATGTTCGAGGCCATTTGATAGGGAATTTATTATGCGTGTGACTAAAGGAACACAAGTCCGCCGACTTGAGAAGTACATTTTAAGTTTCAACGGATACAGAGATGTACTTATCAAATGGGACGCATAAGGATGGGGAAAATTACTATCTTAAATTCTATCGATGTCGGTCCAAACGGAGATGAAACCCTTGCGACCTAAACGCCAAGCTCAGCAATCAGAAACTGTTAGAATCTAACAGCTTCAGCTACGATGAACAGAAAATTTTGTAATAAGTGACCGGCAATATGTCTTGTGATGGTTTGACTTTGAGGGAAAGCGTCAACGAGTCAAGTTCTCTTCTGATTAATTACTAAATATGCTGAATTAAAACAGGATTGTATGGAAGATCATTTTGACAAGCACAGCCAGTGGGTTTGGACGATTCTGTAATCATACCTCTAGTTAACAAGTAACTGAATGGGCTGTACCAGTACACCACTAAAGAGCTTGTTTTACAATTCCGGTTTTCTATATTTTGACCAACCTTAGAGTGGATTGCTGAAAAAAACGGGGAAACCTGTGTTCATGCATATAAATCATTTCGATTGAGTTTTTCCAAACATTAAAGTTGGCTTTTGCTTTTCACATGTTGACTATAATCAGGAATATTATTGTAAATTTGCCATTCACGGAATTCCATGACCTCGGATCAAGCTGTCCGTGGTAAGTAATAAATGAAATGAAATTAACAAGATCGACTGAGTAGAACGATGCTTCAGATGACAGAGGATAGAAACCTTGGGTCTGCTAAAAATGGGCCTATGCACCAAGATCCAAAACAACACAATCTCGACCGAGATGGAAGCCGGCCACGTTCACATACAAGCATGTTGAAAAATGCCAACTACAGCCGTGTTCGCAGATATTCGAGCAGTCTTTGCTTCGGTTGATAAATCTGCACTATGGCACTGTTTGTTGAGAAATGGAGTACCTGAGAAATATGTGTCAGTCCTCAAAGAGTTGTGCCATCATGCGTCAGATCAGGTCGGGTCGGGTCAGGTCAGGAATTGTGGCCAGCTTTCGCCACCCTCCGTCTTCTCTCTAACGGAGTACGGTAGGGATGCCCTGTATCCCCACTTCTTTTCAAATTTATCATAGAACATATTCTGCAGAACGCCTTCTCTGCTCTTTTGGATCGTGGAGTTGCAACCCTTAAAGTGAACAGAGATTTTGACTTAGATTGTACCGATGATATCGCCTTGCTGAGTGATAATGCACAGACAATTCAACATGCGTCGGACCACATGACGATTGAGGTATCTAGGTACGATATGTGTTTGGCGCCTTCAAAATGCAAGGTACTTGTTCAAGAGAGACTGGATCCTGTACCTGTACTCATCCTTTGTGGTGATCAGTTAGAGGTATTAAATAGCTCCAACTATTTCGTGAGCCCGATCACACCTGGCGGAGGTGTTGAGGAGGAGGTCACATCAAGAATCGCGAAAGCCGGAGCAGCTTTCACGAACCTGTGACACCTGTGGCGCAACCGTGACATCCAACTTCCCATAAACGGAAGGGTGTGCAATGCCACAGTTCGTGTTGTTCTTCCTTACGGTTGCGAGACCTGGACCATCCGCGCGGAGGATGCTCGGCAAATTTTTGTTCTTAATCACCGATGTCTCCGAAGCATTGTCGTGTTTGGTGGGAACATCAAATGAGCAACGACGAGTTGAGTCATCGTGTTTTGAGTGTAGACAGTCGTCCTTTCATTGAGGTAACTGATCCACATTGTCTTCGATGGCTTGGACGAGTACTACGTATGCCTGTTCAACGTCTACCTTTTCGTGTGCTTGGCGAGGCTGAAAGAAGTGACGTGACGGTTAGACTATGACTTGGCGAGGACGTATGAATAAGTTAGTTTCGGCTTTGGGCTCGGTCGGTACTTCCCGCCTTCTTGGTAGGGGCCGAATAAATGCGGATTGTTGTTGTCTGAGGATGCTGAGAGTTATGGCTGAGAACCGGAGTCAGTGGTGCGAATGTTGTGTGGCTTGTCTCTATAAATCATCCCCTTTACAGTTAATAATGTTATCAAAAATCACTTGTATTAGATGCAATTACAAAATGTTTTGCATTTTACCCAATTATCTTTTGTAATCTCAAAATGAACTGTATGCTTCTTAGTAGACGAACACCCTAGCTAAAAATGTCAACGGGGCCGCAGAACAGGAAACCACAGTTACTTCTAATTTTGCCTCATGCTTCACTGCGGCAGTTAGAAGACCATTCGAACCTATTTGATATATACCAGGGACAACTACCACCAACACGAAAACAACTTCGGCCCTGCCCTAATTCCTTTGTAAGATATACGTGAAGGGTTCCAGCAGATGATACGCAGCAAGGACTTCGAAAGTCTTAACCGAAAATTAGGACGTTTTATTTCCGGGCCGCAGCAGAAGGAAGGATAATGGACTTCAGTCAGCGTGGTTTAAAATACGCCCTTGTTGAATTCGCTCTCTAGTATCACCCAAACGCAGGATCAGATGGCAGGTCAGTGCATGCAAAGAATTAATCTTTACGAGAGAAGATATTAAGGCGCAGCCCAGTGAGAATGGATATTCCTGATGACCACTTCCCCCCACTGTGTTTTGTTCGCTTATTCACTGACGGACGGATGCGTTATGGTTCATTCGAACTTGCACGATTTTCCTGTAACTTCTCTGTCGGGTGCCCAATACTTGGACTAAACAGCGAACCTATAGAAAAAACTATCGCATTTGATCTTATCGAGGTTACGGTTACAATGTCAAGGAGAAGTACTCCTCTCACCTTATCGGCTAATTTGAGCGATGAACTATTTCATTCGTCTATTCAGGCACTTTCGATTTGGTTCAAATGAAGGTTCAAAACATTCGGAAAACAGTAGAAAGTGTACGGTAAAGAAAAAAACATTATTGTTTTATTTGCAAACACCCTCTTTACACTTACTTTGTTGCCTATAGTATTTTTCGTCGTTCCGCTGTTGGGCCCTCACTTGATTTGAAGCAGCTATGAGATGGTTAGACGTATGCGAAACCTGTCAGAGCCGCTGTTTATTTAGAACCGATACTTCTGTTTAGAGGCAGTCATCAGCACCTAGCACATATCAACGGACTTTGACATTGCACACTTGACATTTCGGAGATACAGAAGGTCGCCAAGCGTCACCAGTACGAAGAAGCTAAGTCTGGGAAATGTGAGGTAGGAAATTACAACCCACGGCTTCGCAATCTATTACTTAGGGAGAAGCTGCGATGACATGATGGTACCATCAAATGGTTCACACAGGCCAAAATTGTTCTACCTCTTGAAATTCATGACGTGATATCTCCAAACTTCATTTCCCGTTGTAACTAGGCGTCAGAAGTATTTAAATCTGCAGACAGCTTCCAAATGATAACATAGAGTGAACGCAGGCAAAAGATTTTTCCGGTTTTTGAGTCATATAGTACCCGCATTACAGGTCATTTCGTGGTTTATTCGCCTTGATAATCGAATTTAATAAACAAGACCCGTGCTAAACCGAATGCACATTCCTTTCCTGACAAGATTCACGCAAGTATATCCAATCACTTTACTACGTCACAGAACTCACACGTTATAAGCCCGACGTGGTTGGTGAAATAGGTGCATTTAATCCATCCCAAGTCACAAATATCAAAATCGTCAAATGGTTAGTGGGAAATTATGCATGATACATGCAAAAGTTTGGATGCCTACGGGAGGCATATATTGGATGTTGGGTTTCGGTCACTGCTGGAAAAAACACTGACCTTTTGGAAACCTTCAACCTGAGCTAAAACAAACACCGATGTTCAAATGCATTGAAAAGATGCTTTATTTGACCGCAAACTCGTTGTGTTGAGTATTACATCAGAAAGGACCTGATAGATGTGCACATCCTTGGACATGTATTTTTTCCAAATATATATATATATAATTAAGCTTCATTCTTACTTAAACTAAGTTTAAATATTCAGTTCAGTGGCGAACCGATTACGATGCCTGAATTAATCATAACAGCTAGAAGTATTGGTGCGCCTACATCTATGTGAGTGAGACGTTAAAATCGCCCAAAATGTTGGAGGGAATGTAGTGAAGTTAGATTGGTGAATTGTCTGTCGATCGATCCAGTTGGTCGCAATCAGGTACTATCAGTTCTTTGCAACGAATTCACGAATATGTGCACACATCTTCCACCATCGAGACCGGGATGAAAAATGAAAACAATGTGGCAGAAACGGCAAACTAGACGTCTGTGCAGAATTCGTCACACGTGAATTCTTTCAGACTTATAGAAATCAACGACTATCCACCGTCGTTTAACGTTCATCTATGGGTTGTTTTGCTGCTTGATGGTTTAATCTAGAGTAGATCTGTTTGTTTGAGGAGACAGCTCTAACTTTTGGGCAAGCCAGAAGAGATTCGCGAGACAACGAATTTGTTTAAAACAGGGAGTTGACTACTTGGTCTGTTTACGCACTTCTTCCGGTAAATCTCGCCACGACACTGGCTTTATTAAGCTGGCGGACCACAGTGGCCAGCTACAGTGTCATCAGCTTACTTTATTCGCGACCCATTGACGCCCATGTTTGGTTGGATCTCCCTGTAACCACAAAGGCTTGTCACATAATCCTCCGTTAGGTCAGTCACACTGATACATTCTATCAGCAAATTTGAACTTCCTCGTTGAGAATTATTTAGCAGAGAAGAGAATGGGCTCACTCGTATTTCGTGCACCGCCTCATTCGTTCATTTTCGGTCCCATTATCTTAACTTGAGTACACATGCTGATTGAAATAATTCAGGATTTTGTTTGTTGCAGGCTGGATCTATCTCAGCCATTTTTGTTCTTTGCACGTTTACTATGATCAAGTAAAAAACCAGGCACCTAATTCTTCTAGATTCAATAAAGATTTTGTGTCGGATACTCTCCCACCTGAGTCCAGCTCACCAGACTTAACTCAAGCTCCAGAATATTCGGCCGAAATTCCGCTGGCAGGTGACCTTCCCCACGTGGTTGTCTACGAAAGTCGGATTGATATGCCTCGACCAAGTCTATTCCGAAGAGAAAATGCTAATTATTCAAAAGATATGAAGCACCTGGTCCACTTTGACACAAAGGCCACCTTAGACGGCTATGAACCCCTCAAGCCGAAGTGGCAGCTACCGGGGTTGGCCAAAACCCCGATAGAGCCAAATACTTATCAACCCAGCGTTTTAGATTTGACCGAGCCCACCACTTTGGCCGACACATTGCAACCACCCTCTACGCAAACTTTAGATGATCAAAAGGTCAGCGTTGAACGACTAATTAGTTTGGGTGGCGGAGACACAATATTCTCACAACCAATGAGCTCACCTACACCGGACAGCCAACAGACAATGGCGCCTTGGGATTCACATATGCCTGTCCAACAAGATCAAGGGAATTCCAGTGTAAGTTTGGCTTGATGATTGTCTAGATTTTGATATTGATCCTCTCAATCAGTTTAGATTCTCACAGAATAAACAAAAACCATAATTCATGGCCAGTTCCATAAAGGCTTATTGATCTTTAAGTTTTCAGAGTAAATAAGTCTTAGGTGAAACCTGACTGATGGAGTGTATCTATATTTTGTGTACGCTAGTGGGCAGGAAACAGTCAGTTTGTTGGCTTCTTGTTCTACTCCATTCTGAGTAAAACAATATGATGAAGATTCGAATGATTATTAGTCTTTAACCCATTTTTAGTTTCATAGAAAAAGAAAACAACTGAAAGAGTTTGGAGATAAAAACTTGCATAATCGATAGTGATTCATTATTTGGTTTGCTGAGCAGTACATTGATCTAAATCCTCTGTTCACATCAATACATCCCACTAAAGTCATTTGAACGTCCGATCCATTGTTGCACTTTGACTAATCGAAAACGAACCTTTCAGTTTGACAGTGTCGTAAGTAATAATCCCGTAGCTAGGTTCACGGTATAAAACAATAAGTTCCATTCGCAAATATAGAGTAGTGTGGTAATTCATTGTAGAGGGCGTGAGTGGTGACTTAAACCAACCCGAATTATTATCCAAAAAGGGGAAAACGAAACCGCAATGGACTGTTGGTGTCTTATTGACAAACAAGTACAGTACTACCACGCCCAGGTGGACAGTAATATTCATCAGGTTTTGATGGTAACTGACCCCAATACCGTTTTGCGGTAATTACGGCACAACCTGGGCTAATTAAACCATTAGGTCTCTGATCATACGGAGCTGGACAGATCAGGAGGGCGCCTTCTTGTGGTCGCAATTGTTGACTTCTTTAAGCAAGTGAGATAACGTTATCAATTACTGACTACCGTTAGCAGGTAAAGTGATCAAGCTGATACATCAATTCCAAACATTTCGTGATTCAGTTCAAATTGACGGATGCCTAGATCTTTTTCCGAGAAGTGCTACTAACCATTCTCTAACCGTTCGGCTCCCATGCTCAAATCATTTCCTTGTAACTCAGGCCTCAAACGATTGAAACGAGGATTGACTCGGTCTGTTTGGTCGAAATATCAAGCTGGATGCAGTGAGATCATCCGTATCGATCTGAAGGAAAGTGAACGAGAAATCAGGAGTCCATCAAACTAATCGTAAACATAAGCGTATGGAGAAAATCGGCCCCATTGGCAAATGCAGTTTTCTAATGGACGAAGGCAGCGAACTCGTCAGTTATCCTTCTTCGTTTTCTTTCACATGTCCGTGGACATGTCCAAATTTTCCCTGGGATTTAAGTGTGAATAAAGGATTGCGACTGTTTTTGATTTTTTCATATTGTTTTCACTGCGAATGATTAAACTAGTTTTATTTCAGTATATATCAGTTTAATGAGTTGTCTACAATATCAAACATTTCGATCACTTAACTACAGTAATAACAGTCAAGACAAAATTTCCAGCCGTGCATTACTAACAGGCTACCGATGTTGCGGTTGCACCTTGACGTGGTGTGAAGGCTCCCGTACCTCCATGACCCAACGAGCTGTACACAATTTCTTATCCTGAGCTGACGATTCAGTCATGCCTAAAAAGTCAGTGATAGAGGCTCGATGAAGTGGTCTTCTTGTTCTCTAAGCCCGGGGTTTGATTTCAGCTGGCAACTCAGATGGAAAAGTTAGTGACAAAAGCTTCCGCTTAGCCATTCCTTAATGGCTTGCGGATAGGCTCTTGTTAGAAGCAGGTGTTTAGTCCTGTAGCTCAGCCAACCTCGTCAGCCTCTGAATCTCGAGTTCTTCACCGTGCGCATCCTTATCGGACGGCTAGCAGGCGTGTTAAGCATTCACAACAGACGCATTAGTGACTGATGTCTGCGGTGTCAGTAAAACACAAACGCAGCACTCAAGTAGTGTTATTAAACTAGCTGCTTCCGGTACTTAAGCAAGTTATTTCCTGCGCAACTCAGAAGACGAAGAACGTAGAACTACCGTCCAAAGTTCGGTAGTAATAGTCCTGTGACAAGGGTGAAGTGTCGCTTTCAGACTAGATCCTGAGTAACAGCCATTTATGTGCCTCAAGATTCCAGGGGCTAGTTGGTGTCAGAAGAGCTAGCTGTGTTCGGAGCGGCTTCTGTCACCTAGGCATGTGTTCCAAAAGATGGTAGCGCTGACATCAAAAAGGACCAATTTTATGACAAACTCGCCACTCTTGTTCGCAAGAGCAAAGGCTCCCACACCGTGCACCAGAAGCGTTTTAGATGGATGTTGTGCCATAACCGTTCAGGCACAGATAACAGGGATAGGCTTCCTCAGCTTTTTGCAAATAACCGCTTATTCCTATCTAGCAGAAATTTCCGACGCAGTTGGAGTCGCACAACGACATGGTGATCTAACGCCACATGCAACGTGAGTCAGATCGATTATATCCCGTTAAGCTACCGTTGGCGAGGTTTTGCCCGAAAATAAATTCAACTTATCTAATTACGGAGAATCGGACCATGCACTGATTATAGTGCAATTTTCACTGTACCTCAGTAGTTACTGACAAAACAGCCAGCCCGGATAACAGTAAAACGACTGTCTGACCAGGCTATTTGGATCAGTTATCAGCGAAAACCATGAGACGGTAAAAGAACTACGTCGAACAGCAAGGCAGATGAGCACTGAGATCATGTTAAATGGAGGACGTACTTGACAGCAGGTTCCACCTGGGGCACATCCGAGAGGCTGGGTCGCGAAATAGTTCCTGAGTCCAATGGAGCAAAGACGCTAGCTCTCGATCTGCTAGCAAGTTAATAGGATAGGATGGCATCTCCGACGTCAAGCAACGACAAGCCTCAAGAAACTTCCTGGGTCAGAGTAGCCTAAAATTCCAAGAAGCAGCTGCTTCAGGTAACATAGAAGGGCTGATTGAGCTTATGCGCGACATTGGTGGATGGTGAACTTTAGTAAATGAAGCAATGCGCGATTGAAATGGGGAGCCTCTTCAATACAGGCAGCAATGGCTCGACCGTTAGGTCAAATAATTTAAACAGTAGTTAAGCTGGGTGCAGAATAATGTAGTTTCGCCGACGTCAACGACTGTAAATCCTTGTGAGGTGTTACTTGTCCACCCACGGAACTAAAGCTAAAGTGGAATAATGAAATATTGGAACTGGTAGAATCATCCGGTCAAGACGAAATCTCCCCAGTTGCTTCCACAGTTTTCACAGACCTTGGTAAAAGGACCTACTTTCCCACTAGCCGAAATTTGGAATGAGATTATTCCCATATCATGGGTTGAGTCACTGACTGTTCCCAACTTGAACAGAACACAAAATGACTGCAGTACTAATCGTGGGATCAGCTAAATTCTGGCAGTTACCAAAGCTTCAGTTTAAATGATACTGCGCAGTCTGACACCAATTCGCCAGAGTAACACCCGTGAATAGCACGCAGCATTTCGTCGAAGTCGAAAGTGCATCAAACAGAATTTCATCCTTCGCCAAATGATTGCAATGTCGCACATAACACAGCGCGACAAAGTTGGATTTCTTTGAATTGAAAGTCGCCATCGGTCCAGTCACTTAGTTTCCACCGTCGGAACGGCATTCTAGAGGACGAGAACCTTCTGCGAGCTTTATAGTGGCATAATAATGGTGGACCGAGTAAGGGAATATGGCGGACTATAAAATGCAACGAAAATGATCAGCGGGGTTTCTTTCCTATTTAACTCGATATTGGTCAGGCAGTGGTGGACCCTTTGGGTCTTCGAGGTTTGTCACTGAGAGATTTTCGATTATCGATGTTTGCGCAGTACTCTAAGATTTGATGACGTCTGCGGCACCAAAATCCCTAGAATGGTCACCGATCATAACAACACTTCTGCTCAGATTTTCCAAGATAGGTTAACGCCTCACGTTCTTGTAGATCAGTCTTTTGAATCAAAGACTGGTTAGGGTTCCCAAAGAAAAACTGCTTCCGAGGTGTAGGTAGCCGCTAAGTATCAACCGCCCAAGTGCTTCCGGTACCCTTTCCATAGAGATCCTTTCTCAAATCGGGATCACAATACGCCACAAAGAATTGTGGCTTGATAGATTTATCTGATAGCCGCATTAGTGTTAGGGTAAGAAGTACTTTCTATCTAATATTTGAACTTGTGTTTACTTCAATGTCCGTACGCTCATTCATATAGGACAACAAGCTGCCAAAGCTATTGAAATTTTTGCAATGGACATATGCTGCGTCTTCGAAGTGCGGTTGCAAGATCCCACCTCGTAGCTCAGATATTCTCGCTTCACTATGAGCGTTTAGACGATCCGGTTCCGTGTGCTCATGGTAATACTAGATTTCTGATCGTTCTGAGTATGCATTGATAAATTGGATCCTAGTCGACGGTCGTTTGTGTACAGTTCGGTTGAACGGTTCGGTTTATGTCGATAGCAGTCGATCGAAGCGTCGTTGTTTTTTCGTCGTATCTATGTGTCCCCCTACTGATTGCAGCTTCACTGAGACGAAAGACGAGTTCTGCGCCTGATTACTCTGAAGTGTGTGATGAACGGACGTTATGATCGTTGTTGGTGATTTTAGTGCCCAACTTGGCTATCTAGCGGGAGCGGAAGGGCACATCGGAGGCCGGTTTTCTGTCTCAGCCGATTTCATAGACAACGGTGATTGCCTCATCTAAGTTTGTTTGAACCATGGGCTATTTCTACCAAACACCATTTTTGTCTAAAAAGCAACGTTGGCTCACTTGGTGTCCTCCTTCGCCTTCACAGCGTTGGACTCAGATTGATCACATTGCCATCGGTCACCGGTGGTGCGAGTCATTCAATGATTGTTGATCATTCTGGTCCACATCCGTGAATACGGATTACGCTTTAGCTCGTGCTCGCGTTTGTTTGCGCCTTATCTGTGACCACACCAGCGCGAAAACCACTTGCCCTGAACAGGTGAATCTAGACAATAAGTGCCAGTTTTGGTTCTAGTCAGAGTCTCGGAATAAAATGACCATGATCCGAGCGGCCAGTGGGAGTTGATCAAAGAGGCCCTACGTTTAGTGGTAACAACCACGCAGGGCTTTTTGGCATGTAAACCTGGAAAACGATGAATATCATTGGCTTCAGTTGCTCTGTTGGATGATCGCAGATCCGTCTTTCCGGATGTACCATTCAGTGAGACGCGTAAATCCCCGAGGCATCAGCTGACCAAGAGCCTGAAAATTACGGTGAACAGTGGTGGACAGGTAAATGTGGGGAAACGGGAAAGACTGCAGCTGTCTGATATACTCGCATCCTTTGCCGGTTAATTGGATGTGCTGGTCATGGGTGTTCAGTGTACACGTCGTGGTAAAAAAATCTAATGGCTCACTGATTCAGCCTCAGGAGCGTTGGTCAGAACTATTTAGTTCACACCGCTACGGTGGGCCTTTCAATTATGCCTGTCGGAGATACTGCAGGTGGATATTAGAAGTGGTAGGTTTTCTGAAACGGCATGCTTGTGGACCAGGTGGGCTGTCTCCGACTTTCCCCAATCATAGCTCCAGTTTCAAAGTCAGTGCTAATGCAAATGGGTTCAGGCTGAGCAAGGAAAGAGATTCCGAATGACCAGCGAGAATCGATGATTGAACCGATTTACAAGAAAGATGACAGGTTCCCTTAAGAAGATCACGGGTGCCACTTCTATTGAGTGTACATCCAATGTGCTCGCAGGCATTGTCCGTCGATTATCTGTTACTCGTGAACGGTGTATACGTGTGAATCAAGCCAGTTTCCCTCCCGGTTGCGATTTCATTGGACAGTTTTCCACCCTCGGTCACAACTTCACTAGACCCACGATTTCTGTCTTTCTTAATCTGAAAGCTGCATACGACTCAGTCTAGCTTTCGTTCCTTATTTTTGTCTTTGTAGGATATGTCATAATAATTCTTTTCACTCACTCTTTATCTGTATGTGAACAGCCGAAATCGAGTGTCTCCTGAATCTTCGACACGATTCCGTTTTTCCTTCAATGTTGTCATCGAGATCAGGAAGGCGATAGTTCTATCCCTATATGGGCACAGGGCCATTGTTATTTGCTCAAACAAAAACTGGCTCGCAAAATGCGGATGACGTCATGCCACCGAATGAGGGCCTAAATAGGTTGTACGTTTTCCTCGATTATCTGGACGAAAGAGCAGGTTGGGATGCATTTTACATCTTAATGTTGAATATCCTCGCTGGATTAGACTAATTCGAAGCGTCGGCGTGACACTCGGTTCTTGGTCAAAGGCCTAGTATATACACCAGCAGTGAAGTCGGTACTGCATGCGGCTCATAACATGGCTGCTGAGGACGGATGTGCGAAGAACTTTCATGTTTGAACATCGTTGTATTTGTCGTATTGGTAGAATCTGGGAAATTTGTGTGATTAACTTAGAAGTTAAGCGTGAGGTATGGAACCTGGGGTTCCACCTTTAGACGGATAAATGAATCAGAATAAATTAAAGCGGTCAGATATTGTTTTTTCTCTAGTCCACCAAGCCTCGTTGTACGCCATTTTTGAGGCAGGTAATGGCTGAAAGATTAGTCGAGGTTGCCAGTCGATGAAAAGGGGAAAATGAAGAAAGCTTTATCCAGCAGACTGGCTCATATAGATAAAGTTAGACCACAAAGTTTGGGTTCACGAGATCCCCCTACGTGCTGGTTGTAGGCGGTAGGGCATGGCCATATCCGGTGGTGTTTTTGCATGCGAAATTTTCCTTCTGTATTTGTTTTACGATGGACCTTTCACTATTCCTCGTTCTCTTTCCTCCTCTGAGTATATTGTGCTGTGAGGTAGAAACCAAAGCCAGAGAACGTTAGTGCAAAATTAATGGTTGTGAAAATTGAACTGGCTGGGATGTGCGTTGCGCATGCCTACAGGATACCATAAACAAGGTGCAAGCTCGTGTGTATCTAGCTAAATTGTGGAGTTGGGGTCAACAAGGTCTCAGCCGATGGTTGAAAACTTAATGCCATGGGGTAAAAAGCAGCAGTCAGCGGGGTTCTCACATTCAGACTTCACGTATTACCCATCTATCTTATTGTCACTTGAATTTTACCTCGCTTTTATTCCATCCTGCCAATTAACAATCGGAGCACATTAGTCCGGGGCTAATTATTGGATAAACAAAACCCAGCTACCGCCTAGGTGACCGGCACATTCATGACTCGAATTCCTGATACTCAATGCGGTTGGTATTTTGCCCACTTATCCACAGCCGTCAAGGCGCTGCTTTAACTGTATTGACAAAGGGTGACAGCTCGTTATCTTCTGTTGTAATGTGACTAAAAGTTATCAAAATGACTTCCTGATGAAGCTGTCTATGATTGTTTTATAAATCTATCTTTGCAGACAGCTACGAGCCGCTTGTAAACCTAGATGGCCTGTTGATCCTAACGGCAAGCACGTTGTACACGCTTTTAACGCTCGGACAACCGCTTCTTACTGCATCTACGCATGTTCCTGGGGGGGGGGCATTTGGCTATCTGCCCATCAACTCACTTCGAAATAAGCAAACAAAGAAGGGCAAGATAAAGACAGTTTCCGAAAAATGAATTCCGTGATTTCAAGAAGAGCTACTGGATTGTTTGGCAATAAATGCGCTAATTACACCTCGGCAAAAACCCTGTCTCTTAGACTAAAATTTTTGTTTTGATGTATTCTAGATATCGGGCACTGTTTGATAAAATCGATTTAATGAATGTGGTCATTTAGTTGGCCACCTTTTAACTCGCTCTCAATCTAACATCCGCACAACCCTTGCTATTGTGAATCTTTGGCAAGTAGACGTTCAATTGAGTTTATGTTGGATTGGTGGACAACGAAATTCTAAATTCTGATATATATGTATATATATATATAGAGAGAGAGAGAGAGAAAATAGCAATTAGTATCTGGACGAGTGAACAAAATTTGCCCGCAGCACACGGCCGGTTTCGCGGTTATTGTTGCTCATCAGGTACCCGGTACTCTCTTGTCCCAACATCCTTATACTTGCACACTCCAAATTGGTATGTCCCACCAGGGTACGCATACCTCATGAGCGACAATAACCATAAAACCGGTCGTGTGCTCCCGGGCAAATCTTGTTCACTCATCCAGATACTTATTGCTGCTTCTATATATACATTTGTATGGTCTGGGGCATTCTGCCCTCGTTCCTAAGGTTGGCTCAGCCCAACTAACAAAGGATTATCAACGATTCACAGCTTCCATGCACACTCCTGACGCCACAAATTCGATCCTGGTGAGCCTTATATAAATATTATACATATTATATATATTAGTTTTACGTAATAACTAGGTAAATGGGCAAAAGTTCCGCGGAAGCACAACCTGTTTCTCGGCTATGACCGCTCGTCAGATATCGTATCAGAGTTCGGCATTCCTCGGGTGGCTTTTGTGTATTACCCCGTTACCATATGAGCTCAGCTCTGTGAGACCTACGCATCTCCACTCCAGAGCATAAATCACTAGTAAATTCATGCCCTCAGAAACGACGTAGTTCGATAAGCGATCAATCGAGGTAACGGGAATGGGACTGAAATTACATGTACAAATTACGGATCAGTCAGGATGACTAGTAATCTGATAGATATCTTGATAAATGTCAGTTTTATACATTATGAAGTTGTGGGAATAGTTCTACCAGACACGATTTATTTCACCGATAAAATTAGACTTTCCCACCAACCTCCAATGATACCCAGCCAATCCCATCTTGACTAGTTCGTCACTAGGGATTTAATGGTGACATCTAAGTCTCACAGATCTGAGCATATTGCTTGTTAAACACTTGTTTGTGAACCGGAGTGGCTTATGCCGACATCCTCATCAAACATGCAGAAAAGCGACAGATTCTCGAGGCCTGTAGCTCGGTTCAGCATGCTCTTTGCAACTCCAAAGTACAAAGTGCTATTACAGGCCTGGACGATAGTAGTCCCGAACTTGATACTGGATGGAGAGGAACTAGCGGATGCGGACCGTTTCACTTACCTTGGTAGCAGCATGTCGAACGATGGTTGCTCGGCAGTAGAGGTAAATACGCGTATATCCAACGACTAGCCAAACGCTTGAGACAAACGCTATTTGACTCTATTCTCCGCCAGGTACACGCATTTGTTCTTTCCTATCTTAGCATCGTTTTTTCACCTTATAGAATAGTTGTTCGCTATACCCTGTATTGCTCCGCACAACGTTTAGCACCAAGTGCTTGCAAAAAGATATGGTCGAAGTTTTAATGAAAACTGACCGCGCGTAGCTATCATTCGCTTCCTTGTTTCACTAGATTATGTTTGCCACAAGTGTTGTATGTGTATCTATCTGCCTCGTTTATGATCAGGCTAAATCACTCCGCTCTACGTAGCGTTAAAGGTCTAAGCCCTTCTGTTTTGCAGATCTCATTCCGTTCTCTTTTAAAAGGTTGGTACTGTTGCTACCCAATACGCGCATATCGAAGGATCGAGCAGCTCACGCTAGACTAGAACACTTGTGGCGTGGGCCTGATATTTCACTGAAATTGAAAGGTGGTGTTTACTGTGCCGCTATGCGCTCTGTTCTATTGTACGGTTGCGAGACATGGAGTATGCGTGTAGGTCGGACGTTTCCGACCACCGATTTCTACTTAGTATGGCTAAGATTGGATGGACTGACCGGGTGAGTAATGTGGAGGTGAGGGATCTGATACTAGGTATTGACTCTCAGAATACCTTATATCGGCGCATGAAACCTAGTAAACTGCGCTGGTTGGGTCACGTGTTCGTATGGCGAAAATTCGTCTACTATATCATGCTCTATTTTGCGTTCCTCCCAAGGAATGGAACAAGCCATGTTTAGGTCGGCAGGTGACGTGGCAAGTGGAATGAAAAAATGGACAGCGAACTAAGGTGAAGCGGGAGTCCCGGTGACCGATGGCAATGTGATCAATCTGAGTCCAACGCTGTGAAGGCGAAGGAGGACACCAAGTGAGCCAACGTTGCTTTTTAGACAAAAATGGTGTTTG
>LUCM01009245.1:9592-24117 GCA_008360955.1 Fasciolopsis buskii
TTCGACAGATACTCGAAACGCGCCACACGCACCGGTGCCCTACGATCGTAGTCTTCCTCGACTTGAAAGGTGCTTTCGACTCCGTGGATCGACCAGCACTACTCAGTGCTCTCCACCGGAAGGGTATGCCAACGAAGTTTGTGAACGTGTTGCGAGCATTGTACTCGCATACCTATGGTCGCGTTAGGGTACACGGTGAACTACCAAGTTCATTGGAAACGACTAGTGGCGTTCGACAAGGGTGTCCCATCTCTCCATTCTTGTTCAACTTCGTGATGGACGAGGTGATGGAGGATGCTTTAGGAGGTCTGCGGGATATAGAAGTCGAATTTGGAAATGGAGTGAAGCTATGCGACCCAGATTACGCAGACGACGTTGTGTGCCTGTTCGAGTCTGCGGACCATGTACAACGTGCACTATATAGACTGTCGAGATCGGTTGCTCTGTTGGGCATGTGCTTTGCACCTTCAAGATGCAAAGTGCTCTTGCAGGATTAGACGACAGCAGTGCCGAATGTGCTGCTGTGCAGAGAGGGACTTACGACTGTCGACCGTTTCGCCTACTTTGGTAGCTGCGTGTCTATCGATGGTAGCTCGGGATTGGAGGTATTCGTATATCCAAGGCTCGTGCAACTTACGCTGGATTGAAGCACTTGTGGTGTCGGCCTGATATTTCACTGAAGTTGAAAGGTCGTGTGTACTGTGCTGCAGTGCGTTCAGTTCTGTTGTACGGTTGCGAGACGTGGAGTATGCATGTGGGCGATGTTCGTCGGTTGGACGTTTTCGGCAACCGATGTTTACGTAGTATGACTAAGATTGGATGGAGTGACCGGGCGAGTAATATTGAGGTCAGGGATCTGGTATTGAGTGCCACTTCTGAGAATAGCTTGTTTCAGCGTATGAAACTTAGTAGACTGCGCTGGTTGGGTCACGTGTTGCGTATGACGAACACTCATCTACCATATCGTGCCCTATTTTGTGTTCCTCCTAAGGAATGGAAGAAGCCATGTGGAGGCCAGTAGATGATGTGGCAACGAGGAATGGGAAGATGTACAGCGAAGTTAGGTAAAGTAGGTGTCTCACTTCTTCGTGGTTGGGGTCCGAAAGACTTGTCGACCTGCTGGCTGGAGACACTGAAGGATATGGCAGTGAACCGTGAACAGTGGCGATCGTGCTGTCATTTTCTGTCGAACCAGAATGATTGAAAACACGTGCGTTTGTACAGTTAGGCTGTGTTCCATGTGTTGGCTGCAGCAGTATCTTATCTTTTCCCGCCAGTGTAGGTCCACTGCCTTTTTGCTTTGGATATTCACTCATTTTATATAAACATGTAACTCTGGGGAACGGCAGCGGTCAATGAGGGTTGCCTTTCTGTTTAACGCTGAACGATGGTCATGATGATGATGGAAAATTTAGGACCTGAAACCATGCTTTGTGTGCTTGATCGATAGGAATATTAGGCAGGTTAGACATGAAGCAAGAATTCGACGGCGAAATTTATCAGCAACGATATTAGCAAGAAAACATGAGATTCGATCATTTGTGATTGACAAAACCAGTCAATAATTTTTGTAGTGGATGAAATGCTGTTCGGATTTCTGCGTTTGGCGAGCATTTGTTTCTGTCCTGCCCGTCTTAGTGGATGACAGTACTGAGCGTTTACATGATTAAATTACACAGGTAGTTTAGGTTTGCTGGGTTGTACTAGTTCATAATAAATGGGTCCGTCACAACGAGACTACACCTTGACGTGGTGTGACGGCTTGCGTGCCTCTACGACCCAGTATGCTATACAGGGTGGTTTATTCCAAGGCGAAGATCCAGTCATACGTGGAAGGTCAATGGGTAGAGGCCTGATGAAGTAGTCTCCTGGTCCTCCAAGTCGGGGCTGATCTGAGTTAGCAGCTCGTCTTCCTCAGATGTTCAAAGTATCTGCCAGCAGAAACTATCAGATGAGCTAAGGACTTTGATGAACAGCAACATGAGTACCAAGACAAAGCGAGCAATGTGCTTTTCGGAAGGTTTCACCTTGTTTCATCGTATGAAACTTAGTAGACTACGTTGTTTGGGTCGCGTGTTGCGTATGGCAAACTGTCGTCTACCATATCGTGCCTTGTTTTTTGTTCCTCCTGAGGAATGGAAGAAACCATGTTTTGGTCAGCCGATGACGTGGCAACGTTGAATGAGAAAGTGTCCATTGAGGTTAGGTAAGGTATGTTTTTCACGTCTTCGAGGTTGGGGTCCGGAAGGCTCATCAACTAGCTGGCTGGAGACACCGAAGTATATGGGAGTGAATCGCGAACAGTGGCGATCGTGTTGTCATTTTCTATGGAATCAGACTGATTGATAACATGTGCTTTGTACAATTGGATTATGTTCTGTATGTCGGGTGCTGCAGCATTCTTCTCTTTTCCCGCCTGTTTATCCACTCCTTGACCCATGGTAATGACACTGATGGTGATGCACATCTGTTATGCGTTGCATCACCCCACTGTGGTATTTTGTCACCTTATTTGGTCAAACCGGGAGATATTGGGAACTGGTAGATGAAATGAACTCTTGGGCCTGAGCGTCGAGCCTAAATTATGTCTTGCCTCACCTATTTTTTCATCGTCAAGTTTTTCTCATGAGCCCTCATTTTTGCGTGGCGTTTTCCTCTGCAACCTTTTGGGGAAGAACGACGATTATTGCGGTTCACAGTGTAACGGTATTTTGAGCAGTGATACTTTGCGGCTGCCTGGACTGCACATGGGTGTGAACCATGTATCTCGATGGGCAACCTATGATAATGGATGAGGATGAAATAGCTAATAAGTACAGTGGACTCAGCGCTTTTCCCCCTTTCTTGCCCATTGTTCTCATCCTTCCTCATGAATCCTGCGTCGCGTGATCTATTTAAATATATTACGTATGCAGCGGAAAAGATGCATGCACATGAAAGATCGGGAGTATGTGCGTTATTATCTGGTCACTCACAAGCGCGTAAGAGATTTTGCGTTCTCCACTCTGTTCACGCGTTGCTCTTCGTTCATTTCAATTTTGAGTCGACAGTTCTGCGAGGTGGAAACTAGAACGAGAGCACACTAGTTTGGAATTACTGGTTGCAGAGGCCGAAGTAAACTTCATGAAGTTTAGTTGGTTCTGTCAGGTTTTTGACGGCGGCGAAATTTTCGACTTGGACTTGTTAGATTGAGAAGTCAAGAAATACATCGATCAGTTTCGATAATTTAAGTTGAAATTTAGATTGGCCGCATGAAATCTCGGTCCATCATAAACCGATACTTCACGTTAGATGGGCCGAACTTGCTGGTTGAACGGCACGCAGCGTAATAGTAATAATCATCAGGAGGAAGCGAAGTCTGTAGCTGTCTCGCTAGAAACTTAGCTTTCTTTATATTTGTCTACTGACTGGTGATAAGAGATCAAAAGGCGTTAGCATAGTGTAAAGGGTGTGGTAAGTAAGTCCTAGTTGGGTTTTTATCCGGCTGAAGTTGGCTTAAGTATGCATATTCAACTTATAAAAGCCACTGTTGTTGTACGGAATCCCACGATTTATAGAATTAAGTTTATCAGCCTGCTTTAGGAATATCAATCGAGAAATTCTACAGCCAATAAAAATCGCAGTGGTTTAGATCACAACACTTTGCAAACCATAAACACCGATACTCAGTCTTATTTTTCGTTAATTTCAGGAATGATCCAAATTATCACGTGCAGCGGCTCATCATTCGATATTTTAACCAACTGCTTCGGGGCTGTTCAAACCCCTGTTGTCCCAACACAAATTGTGCCTCATCGCCCTCATTCGCTCATTCGAATTTAGATGCCAATCGAGCCGCTGTTTTGGCGATGCGCCTAACTGCTGATCGAGCTCCTTTGTGTTATCCCAGTTACCTACTTGACAACCCGACACCAACCTCTGAATCAAATATAGCTCCAACAGAAGATTGTGTGATGTCTGGTGACGGAGAGGGAGATGAAACTCTACCAGCATGTTCTGAGGTGCGCAGTGAGGTAGTCCCGTCTGCCGACACCGACGCTGTTTTGACCGCTCAGGAAGATGATAGTTTTACTCACACTGCTTCTGTCGGACCAGTTTCACTTGGTGATTCAATAGCCGCGGCAGAGGAATCCTCACACAACTCCGTGATGACCTCCAGGGAAGTAACTCGATTACTGATGCTACTCTTTGATGCCTCGGAGAACGACGACGTTGGGTCGTCACCGGGAAATGACGATTATCTGACCAATGACGAGCAGTCAAGCCACACCTCCAGGGCGATTACTGGATCAGGGCGCGGCTCTGCCAGAGGTAAACTGTTGTGTTGTCTAAGCTAAACATATTCAAGGTGTAGATGATTCATTTTTTAATACAAATTTTTTTCTCAGTTTGGTCGAACAGCAGCTTGCTACTTCACTGGGTTCGTTTAGTGTTTAGCATTATTGCAGCACATAAAAGCAGATTGAATCAGTAAAATGAGTAATTAGAGAACTGAAGTACAAGTACTAAAGCACAAGAACTAATTACGAATCAGCGAGCCACTGGTTCTGATACTCGATTGAGTAGATGGAGATGCCTTCACAATTGCATTGTTTGACAGTTTGCGTGCCTCCTGTCGACTAATATATCTGCATGCAGGAATCGAACTGGGAAATGGAAAGAAGCTGTGGCCTATATTACGCAGATGACGTTGTGTGCCTGTTCGAGTCTGCGGACCATGCACAACTTGCACTATATAGACTGTCGAGATCGGTCCCTCGGTTTGGCATGTGCTTTGCACCTTCAAATTGCAAAGTGCTGTTGCAGGACTGGATGACAGTAGTGCCGAACGTGATAATGGATGGAGAGGAACTAACGATTGTGGACCGTTTCACTTACCTTGGTAGCTGCGTGTCGAACGATGGTAGCTCAGCAGTGGAGGTAAAAACACGCATACCCAAGGCTCGAGCGGCTTACGTTAGACTGAATTACTTGTGGCGTCGGCCTGATATTTCATTGAAGTTCAAAGGTCGTGTGTATTGTACCGCAGTGCGCTCATTTCTGTTGTACGGTTGCGGGACATGGATTGTGTGTGCGGGATGTTCGTCGACTAGAGGTATTCAACCACCGATGTCTACGTAGTATGGCTAAGATTGGATGGAGTGACCGGGAGAATAATGTGGAGGTCAGGAATCTGGTATTAGGCGGCAATTCTGAGAATCTGGTATTGGGTGCCACTTCTGAGAATAGCTTGTTTGATCGTATGAAACTTAGTAGACTACGTTGTTTGGGTCACGTGTTGCGTATGGCGTACACTCGAACACTACCATACGGTGTCTTACTTTGTGTTCCTCCCAATTAGTGGAAGAAGCGATGTGGAGGTCCACAGATGATGTGGCAACGCGAGATGAGAAAATGTACAGCGAACTTAGGTAAAGTAGGTGTCTCACGTCTTCGAGGTTGGGGTCCGAAAGACTCGTCAACTAGCTGGCTGGATACACCGAAGGATATGGGAGTGAATCGCGAACAGTGGCGATTGTATTGTCATTTTCTGTCGAATCAGAATGATTGTGAAATGCACGTTTATACAGTTAGACTATTTCGTGTGTTGGCTGCAGCAGCGTCTTATCTTTTCCCGCCTGTGTAGGTCCACTCCCTGTTTCCCTTGGATAATCACTTTTTTTAAAGAAGCATGTAACTCTGGGAAATAGGCAGCGGTCAGTGAGTCTTGCCTTGCTGTTTAACGCTCAGCGATGATGAAATAGCCAGACTAATGTTAGGTTTACTAGCCTCATCTGAGCTTCTGTTAGAAATGTTTGTAAAGGCTTATCGGAATGATTACCAAAATGAATATCCCCAAATACACAGGAGACTGTTCCGACCGAGGCCCGGGCCCTACTGCGGGAAAAATTCTGATAGCAGCCAAACAATTTTTCTTGCCAACGCCTATTGTTTTAGTAGCAGGCAACGTTGGTGGTGTTTCATGAGACACAGTTCAGTAGGCTGCTTAGCTCAATTTTTTACCCAGAGGAGGCTTTATTGTAGGCTGTAAATTTCCGTTGAGTAGCATGTTTGTTCTTTGTCGTACGTATCAGCCGTCTGCTTCACTACACTGGTTGATAGAAGAATGCTATGAATTCTCATTATAGGGTGAATCAACAAGAGAAGTGAAATGCCAGCGTCCCACAGTGTGTTTTCTGCACTTCATATACTTTTTTTAACGTCATGCCGCATGCGCTTCGTGGTTCCATGCGTTAACGGCCTCCAAAGCAGTTGTGTGACTTTCAGTGCTGAAAATATCTTAACTGAATAGGGTGGAAATGATCTGAAGACCGATCTGATGCGATCAAAATGCAACACATGAATTAGGAATACGAGCAGTTTTTCCATCGCTAAAGATTTAAGCAGCGGCCGTGACTTTAGCCGTGCCAACTCGTCGCGATGTATGCTATGAACATGGACGTAACTAGTGATGCGAACGAAAAACAGTAAATCATGTCTGTGACAGAAAAAAGGTTATCCACGACTAATGATTTTCGTGGGACCACTGGAGATTTGATTACTTTTAGCAACTTTGTGAAGCGTAAAAATGGAATTCGTAGATCGTCTTTATTTCGGAATGATACTGAACGACACAGCACTCTGCCGTCTTGTAGAGGCTTACTCGTCTACATGACCGAACAAGCTACACACGATGGCTTATCTCAACCCGAAGTTTCACTCAGCTTTCCAGGGTCAGTGAATAAAGCCTGAACGAAGTGGCTGCCTGGTCGTCTATGTTAACGATTGATTTGAGCCGGAAGTTCAGTCGATGAAGTCAGTGGAAGAATAATTCATACAAGGAAATGGACTTCCATTCAGGCGCCCCCCGCTGCCTTGCGGACAGGTTCCTGTTAGAATCAAAGGCTTTGGTTAAGAACCTTAATCGTTCTTCTTCTTTGGTGACCGGTCTTCCTATATTTGACCATCCTTCATCTTTGCTGAATTAATTAGTTGAGAACAATTCCATACTGCATCGATTTTCGTGCATTATAGGCAGGACTGAACTGCCCATTACATCGAGTGCGATGGGTAGCGCTAAGTGGGTTACCGTTCAGAATTAGATCCTTTTACACAAATTTTCTCCTCTGTTCCCACCTTTACCCACCTAGTAGCAGTGTCTTAATTAGGAGATCTAGAAATACTTTCTCGCTTGCACTTTGATCACGTTCTCGTGCTGAGTCTGGCTTTTGAGTCAGGGGCTCCGGCTGCGTTCCCAAGACCCTCATGGGATGTTTGTAGACTCTAGGTATCACTCGCCGAAATGCACCCAGCACCGTTTCTGTCGAGAACACTGGTAAAAATCTTTGTTCTTGCAATAGAGGAGCCATGAGAGTTGCCACGAATAATTACGGCCCGGTAGATTTGCCAGATGGTAGTATTGGTGAAAGGCCAGAAAGCAAAAAGAACGCGTTATTTAAGATTTGATGTTTTGTTCGCTTGGCTGCCGTCGATGTTTGTACATTGTACCATCTAAGATAGCATGCTTCTCAAGCTAAATCTCTTGAAACCTGTAAAATAGACACACAAGACCCCTCGGAGGCTCTGTGTGTTATAGTACATGGGGTGAATCTGTGACTATGCCCATCGAGAAGGAAGATATTTTTTTCATAAAAATCACAGTTTTTTATTTGCTCCATCCAATCTACTGACGGGCACTAACCTTTGTCGATTATCTGATGCTTACGAGTGCTCTGCGCATGAGAATCAAGTCGGTTTCCGACCGGGTTGGGGATGTATTTTATTTTATTTTTACGGCGAGTCTTAGAAAATGGGCACACTTTCCTTAAACCTACACTTTCTGTCTTTCTTGACTCAGTCGATCACGCAGTTTTTTTGCGTTGCGTCTTACTCAAGGGCGGGCCACAAATTCATTCCTCCGTATCAGGCTGCGCATCCGGGCGGTCCATACCAAGTCCATACCTGACGGTATTTCACTCCAGTTCATCACATCTTTTGATACCTCCACTCTTCCTCTTCATCTCTTCACTGAGATGGCCATGGAGATCGCCTTATCCACATGTAAGAACATGGGCATTGCCCTCTGCTCAGATAGCAAATTATCGGAGTCAGGATATTGTTATGTTGCCGAGTTTGGTTGGTCTATGCACACACTGAAGCACAAGACACAAGTACTCGCAGTGCACGATATCCCAGGAGCACAGCCCGTAGTCTAGTAGGACACGAACGCACACACAGAGGTTGGAGACACAAAAAGTTCGGGCTCAAGACCCAAGGCCCGTAGTCGCACAACGAATGGGACAGATCTGCTGCTCCCTTGAATGAGCAGCCACACGGAACAATAAGCGGCGCGAAATACGAACAGCTAGCCCAGCCCGCTAGCGGAAGAGAGAGTACTGCCGCGTTTATTGGTGACCCACCAACGCAAGTCAGAATTCAAGTGAGCTCTATCGTTTATATAGTTTTGTTGGGTGGCCTTGATCGATGTGTGGACTAGCCAATCACAAAACGGGCTTTTATGAATCTTTTCGCGGACATATAAAAATGTTCAACCGCGCAATATTTAAAATAATGTCAATTTCGAAATATTGAGAAAAGGATAGATTCTTTTGGAAAATTAGTAGCAGAAATGAAATCTGCGGCTCCAAAACCTTGGTATGGTCGTCGACCATAACAGATATGCGGACGGTGTTGTGCTCCCGAGCGACGACGCACTTTGGTTTTAAGTATTTCCCAGTCATTTGGACGCCGTTGCGTCTTTGGTTCGTTTTGATAGCTCCAATTGTGAAGTGATGTTGCAGCACTAGACCAGCTCCAAGCAGGGGAGAAGTTGGTCAAGGTAGATAGGTTTGTTATTTGCATGATTATAACTTGTCGGTTAGTCGTACATGGAATGAAGTGTCTAGGTGTATGCGAGGGCCCGACTGATGTTTACCAAATTGAAGTGTTCTTGTCGTCAGCCCGATGACCGGTTATCGATCAGTGGTCGAGTTTACACCGCAGCAGCGAGATTGGTCCTGTCAAACAGTTTGCAAACGACAAGCACGAAAAGATTATCCTTGTTTGAACATCGGTTTCTGTGTAATACTGCCCTAATATAATGACAAAATTCTGGTTGCGCATAGAATATTGGGTCGCATGGCCCACTTGAACTAACAGAATGATTTCGAATAGGTTATGTTGATTGGGATGTGTTGCACACTCCTGTAAACCGACTCTCTCAATATGCGCTCTTCTCCGAGGCAGGTATTGATTAGCAGATGGGTCAAGGTAGTTAGCCCAGGACGCGGCAAGAAGGTATGAAATTCCCAATCGATGGACTGTCCAAAGTAAGGCAAGTTAGGTTTTCTGGTTAGGGTTCCACGAGATCCCTGGATGCGATGATTGGTGATGTAAATAATTGCCACAGTCAGTGGCGTCCATGCATTCTACATGTTTCTGGTTCTTCATATTTCTTCTGACTTACGGTCTTGGGACTTTTCACTATAAGTGACTGTTGAGAGGTGACAACTAAAAAGAAAACGTTAGTACACGGTTAAGCGCTGTCTAACTGGGTCTGTCATCAACAACCTGAATTCATGTTGTTCTATTGTGGCACAAAAACGTGACTGCCGTGGAGAGGGATGTTTCTTATTTAATCAAAGGTTAGCAATAGATTAAGTTTCATGTCCCTCGTTCATGAATAGAATATTTCGAAAATCTGTCACAGTTGTGGTGTATTGGTCATTTTCGATATTCCTCAAAGGATACTGTGATATCTGGTTTGTTGTTCGTTTTATTCCAGCTTCCTAGCCAGCCAGATAATTTACTTTTCACCGGTTTCGGGCTACTTTTTCGTACATTCAGGTTTGGTTCTTTTCTATCATTTTATATACTTATATATTTTGCACAAATCTGCATACAAATCACGTGTCATCAGAATCAGTGATGAAGGACGCATACAATGACCGAGGAAAAAGAAAGAGAAGAAAGTCGCAGAGTTCGCCTCACATGGGATTTCTCCCATTCGTCATCACATAGTCGCCCATCAATCGGGATCCATGCATGATTTCTCGGAGGCCTTGATACTACCCGGTTGTCCAAATCGAAGTCGCCTTTGGACTTAGGGGACTCTACCCCGAGCCTTTGACCAAATGATCTATTGAAAAATACACAGGGTCGGTCTGAGGGTCACGTAACTCACTGAGGACGGGTGACTGCACAGTTCATATGCCCTTTGGGTGAGCTAGACATCCTGGGTTCCCCGTAAACCCCCTTCCGCAAATGCCGGTGAGCATATATCCGTATGTCTCATACGCTGCCCGTGCTCGTTTTGAAACCAAGGTATAGGCAGCTCACTTGAACCGAATACGAAAGATCAGTCAAACCTGTGGAGGGCGTTGGGCGTTCGCCTTCGTCCTCGTATTTTGGTAGGACCACCTCTGTCACGAGAATGCAGTACGCGGGACGTCCTCAACAGATGCTGTGAGACACCGGCCACTTGGAGGTATTTCGAGAGATTCAAGGGACAGTAGGCTCAGAGCTTGAGATACCGACCAACGAACATGCTGCGCCATTTAGAGGCTTTTCTCATTGTTAGTGCTGCTTGACTATAGGGTTGAACTCCTCTCAGAAAACAGTATTTGACTAAGGGTATGCCGATGATATTGTCTTGCTGGGTAACAATGCACAGGCAATTCAACGTGCGTTAGGCCGCTTGACGATTGAGGTCTCNAAATATTTCCTCAGGAGACGCATCAACTAAAGCTGCAGGCCATCGCGATTTGGAAATAGCCTTGCGTGACAAGACTGAAACGGTTGTTCCAGGCCGTGCTCAGACAGCAGCTAGAAGATCGTTTTGCTTTCCAAAGGCCGACGATAATCGTGTTCTTAGGCATACGCGCAGCCTTTGACTCTGTTGACCGGTCTGCACTATGGCACTGTTTGCTGAGTAATGGAGTACTTTAGAAGTATGCGTCGATCCGCAAATTTGTATCGTCATACGTCAGGTCCGTCGGAGCTTATGACCAACTTTCGCCATCCTTCGTCGTCTCTAGTGCAATACGGCAGAGATGACATATATCCCGATTTCTTTTCAACATTGTCATGGAGGATGTTTTACAGGAATTTATCTGGTCTTTTAGATTGTATGGTTGAACTCCTCTCAGAAAACAGTATTTGACTAAGGGTATGCCGATGATATTGTCTTGCTGGGTAACAATGCACAGGCAATTCAACGTGCGTTAGGCCGCTTGGCGATTGAGGTATCTAGGCGTTGTATGCGCTTTTCACCTTCACAATGCAAGGTACTTCTTCGGAACTGGCAGGAGCTTGTGCCTGCAGTCATCCTTTATGATGATCAGTTGGAGATAGCTTTAAGTAGCTTTAAGTACCTCTGAAGTCTGATGGCACTTGACGGAGGTGTTGGCAGGAGGTCACATCACGATTTGCGGAAGCCAGAGCAGCTTTCGCGAACCTGTGACACTTGTGGCGTCACCGTGACATCCGACTTTCCCGCAAGGGAAGGGTGTACAATGCCACCGTTCGTAGTGTTCGTTGCGGCTGCAAGAATTGGCTTATCTGTGTTGAGCATGCCCGGCGGTTTTCTGTGTTCGACCACCGATGTCTTGGAGGCATTGTTCGAGTGTGGTGGGAAGATCGGGTGAGCGATGACGAGGTGCGTCGTCGTGTGCTAGGTGCACACAGTCGTTCTCTGACTGAGATGATCGTTCTGCGGTATCTTCTCTGACTTGGACACGTATTTCGTATGCCTGGCCACCGTCTCATTTTCCATGTTCTTTTTGCACGTGCTGGGCAAGGCCGGAAGAAGCGGCCTGGCAGTCAAGCTAGGACTTGGCGTAGAGTTATGAAGAAGTTAGCTTCGACTTTGGCTTCGTTTGGTGCTGCCCGCCTTCCTGGTTGAGGGCCAAGAGATAAGGGTTGTTGTTGGTTGGAGACGAGACGTTGAGAGATATGGATCAGGACGGAAGTCAGTGGCGCGAATGCTGTGTGGCTTATTTGTGGAATGCATCGCCCTTAAAAATAATCCGAAAACAACCAAATCACAATGTATACGGTGAAGACAAAAAAACAGTTGGTTTTTTACGGCTTATTATTTTTCCCTTTGTTTGCCGCCTTCTGTGAATTTCCATTTATATATTGTTGCGTTGATGCCATGTTTGTTTTCAAGCCCATACATAGTACTTCTGATTTTGATGCGTGAGCCGGCCACTTCTTGTGCCCGCCGCTTTTATATTGGGCAGCTGAATACTAGTTATTCACTCATTTGTGCGAATTTTTTTGCCCTCCCTAAACTATCCTTGTTTTTCATTTAGAATCTTCGTCGCTACCGATGGGGACCAGTCGGCTGTCCTCGTTTAATCCATTTCCCGGTTCAGTTGACCCCAACACTTCTGCGAATGCCGAGACTCTCAAGACATTGCTGTCCAGTTCTACGGCGAGCAATGGAATTTCTCCTCTGATGTCTTCAAACTCATTCTCTGAAAGAGAATCTCGTACGGAAGGTTTAACGTTGGCGGAATTGGAAGAGTCTATAGCTATTGGACGTAAAGACGGTGATTGGTCTCATCTGATTGGTCTGCTTAGCGCCGTTTTCAGCTCCTACGAAGCGCTATCGTCCAGTTTTCCTGCACACTTGGACTCTAACAAAACCGATATTTCATCAGATTCACTCAGTTGCCCAGGGCATTGTAGTCTAGTTGCTTCTAGTCAGCCGAGGGGTGATGGGTCGAATGAAATCAGAGATGTTCAGGTAAATCGGCCCGAGGAGGCTCCCATGGATGAAGACGGTGAGTTTTCCTTGTCTCTGGCTTGTTTGCATATATGCATCAGTAAAAAGTTTGTAAGATCACAACAATAGGCGAATATACCATAATTCTGTTTGCTTCTTCGATTGCCTCTGACGCTACCATTGTGGTTTGAAATGTTCGAGAAACGACCAGTAACTTTTAAGTCATGTGTTTAGGTGTACAGTTTTCGGCGTTACGCATAGGCTGGGTTCCTCTTGAGTGGTGGTCATTCTATTCGAAACTGATCTAGGCTAAAAGTGAAATCGTCAGTACTTTAATTATTGAGGTCATTAATTAGTTATGACCTGATTTTTATCTGATCCAAGCTGCAGTTGCTGTCGTTTGACCTTGATAGTCTGTTCGTACCAGCGCGTGACTTTCGAAATGTGCATTCATTCACTGTTGTAACTACGTTCCATAAACATCACCCTACTGTTTTTCACCGATTTTATCTTGGCGCTTCTCAGTTGTATCCAAAAATCTTTCATCTACTGTCGTCTTTTTCATTGTGCTTCCCACGTGAGATCTATCCCGGCACAGACTGTCTTAAGTTGAGCATATTGGACTGTCCTACCATGTTGCTACCAGAGAAAGATCAGTGTTATGTTATAGCACAACCATCAGGTTTTGGTTAGGACTATTTACTGACGGGGAATTGATTATCTTACCTGTATGAATGTTTATTCGTCCTTATGACTTCCGGTGACCAGTCAGAAGAGAGTTGCAATTGTTTAACGGGTGAAACATTGTAGTAAACTGTCTCGCTGAAGAAAAGTTGAAAGACGGTGGATAACTATCGAGGTTACAAGAGCCCGCAATCAACCCACAGTTGTTTCTCAAAACAGGTCCCATTTAATGCACGCAGTACTGAAACTGGTCTGAATAAAATTTGCGAAATTTCCGAATTCATTATGCGCACATTTATGGAAACCAAAATAAACAATGGGAAAACGGGACCATACGCAGAATCCCTTCATCTCGTCGATCTACCGCATTGCATCGAGGGTTTTGTTAATTGACTGAAGCATACGAGGTTCAGTCAAAGCAGATCAATGCCAATGGTTGGGAGCTATTACACAGCATCTGTTGATGGAGAGAAAGAAAAAAATTCGGTAGGCAAAGAAAGATTTGTTAATTTACTTGATCGCTAGAGAAACGCATAGATAGTATGGTTTTTCGGAATCTACACTGATGCTGAAGAATCAGGGGCCTTGTTAACAATCTTAGATTCATTCGTTCTTCTGCACAGGCAACTCCTTAAGAAAATGAATCGACTCGGAGGGACTTTTAGGGAATTAATTGGAGCATGCGGTCTCCAGGCGCCGTTTGACCTGATTAAGTTGTTGACATACTGAAATTTTCTGGAGAGCACTGCCCATCCCAGACAGATTATTCCGACACTGTTTGACAGGCTTGCAACTGATTTCTTTGATGAATACAACTTTTCCATACAAATGGTTCGTTTTGCATGCTTTACACTCTTCTGGCCTAGAATCTTTACTCGACCCAAAGGTCGTATCGAAGTTTCTTATTAACTGTGCATCTGCTTTTCGGTAGTCATCTCTCCATCCAAGATTATTCTTGGTTAGAACCATGGTGCTACGTCTGTGATGAATTATAGGCGTGAAGTACAGGGCCCTGGGATTCTCTCTTTGAGAAAGGCACCGAATACTAAGGAAGCCATGTGGAGGCCAACAGATGACGTGGCAACGTGGGATGAGAAAATGTACAGCGAAGTTAGGTAAAGTAGGTGTCTCA
>LUCM01009245.1:24452-84480 GCA_008360955.1 Fasciolopsis buskii
CATTCTTTCTACACCAACGTGGAACGTTGTGAAAACTAGTGGTCAGTGGCATTTTTGTTGCGGTTAAAGACGAAAGATATTGGAGTGCGGACGGTGTACGGCGATGATTTATAATAGTTTCGTGCGAGAATCTATTACACGAGCTTACGCCTACGGCAGGTCTAAAACAACACGGGCCAGCAAGCTCCCATTGCTCGATATTTTTAGCCCGTATGGTTAGGTTTCGGTAAGAAATACTAAGTGCAACGGGTTTCCGGTTTTAGAGTATCGATATTCCGGGCGCCGAGAAAAACTGGCATCCTCCGCCAGAATCAGACAGTGTCCTCGGATTTTCATCCAAATAACTGTCTTTTATTGTTCCGAAATCAAGCATAACATATGACTATATTGCCTGTTTCAACTTAACGCACAGAAGATCGGCAGAGATCGTCGTGTTTTGCAGTTCAGTATCTTTAATTGAGGCTTTTGCGTTCACACGGGACGCTGGAGGTCTAGCGATGAAACCCGAATGGGAACTGATTTCATAAGAATCGTTAGCCCGAAAAATAAAGCTTCGCACGTATCCGCATGTGACTTGATGTGCAGTTTTCTTAAAAGATATGAAGCACACAGACCAGATAAGCTGACTCCAACCTTCTTCAAGGACGCTTAACATTTGAGTTGACACAAGTCGAAGATTAGACGAAGTTATTCGGTGATAGGGTTCAGTTTATGGCAGAAGCACCGAATCGGAATAAAGTAAAGAGGTTGGGACACCTGTTGCGCATGTCCGCAAAGCCACTGCCTTGCTGCACACTGTTCTCCTAGGTACTTAGGGATTGGAAAATGGGTTGAGGTGATCAGTTGAATACCTTGTATAAAAGTGTATGAACCTTTACGAGTGGACTGGTTCTTTTAGGTGCAGTTACACCACAGGATTGAGGTTCACGAGGTCACCCGAAGGGATGGTTGGAAGCAAAAGCTGATAAGGTTCAGTGTCGCAGTCAGTGGTGTTCTTGCACTCGACATCTCTTCTTTTCTACATAGTTCCTTAACATATTACCTAATAATCGGTCTTTCATCATTACTCGCCCTAAATTTCTCTTTCGAGTAGTTGTTGTCAGGTAGTATCCAAAACCGGAGAATCTTAATACGGTGGGAATGATTGTTATTGTGTGAATCGAACCGAACAGGTAATTGTCTGGCTTATCGTTTCAGACTGGTCCGTTAACAGTTTCGAAATTTCTGGAGTAAAATTTCAGTTTCTTGAATAGTCTTGTCTTTTGTCTCTTCATGTGACCTTCACAGCACACGTTTATCGATGTTGTTTTTTGGGGCTAATAATTGTTTGTCTTAGCTGTTACGGTGACCTGTGGCATCCGTTCTTTCACTGCTGTATGAATGTTTTCACTGTTTTCAAATCACTCCGGAATTAGTTCGCTAATACCATAGATAATCTTACTTTAGGCGGTGCACTAGTGAAGACGCTTGTAATCTACATCGCTATTTTGTTCAATATCTGTATTCCGGATATGCCTAAGATCCTATTACCTTGTCCTTTTACTCGTGTAGAATTGCGTTCTCCTCTAAATGCTTTTGCTTGAATCCACCTTGATCAGTCATCATCCATTGTCTATGTTCGCTAGAATTAGAGAAGCGTTGAGGTTTTTAAATCCGTTATGCCGATCGAATTTCTGGTGCACTTTGGGTCCCCCATTTTCCAGTTTATTCTGGATTTGATAGCCTATTTTTAAATTCACATGTACCTGGTACGCGGATACGTTGGCAGAAGCAGAAGTCAGCTCGATGTTTCCCGCCGACACAATCCGAGGTGGTTTGAGATTTGCGATAGTAAAACAGAACATAACCTTTGTATCCACCTATTGTATTCTGTGTAGTGCATCGCGCCAGACATTGTGCATCGCTAGCCATTTGGGCTTTTAGTTGTATTCTATGTTTACAGAAACGGATGGTGACTTACCTAGAATTGGTTCAGTTATTTTCACTCTTACCCATTCCCAGAGTCTGACAAGCTGATGGTCGTCACCTTCCAATTTTAGCCAACTTCCCACTTCCCACGGACCTAGTGAAACCTCTCCATTATTTTAACATTAGACTGACTTCACCATTGTCTTTGCTTTGCATGAGTTGTTTCTGCGTACCCAAGGAATCATTTTGAGTTATTGAATCAGTCTCATCGAACAGAATTAACGCGTGTGATTTGGTGAATTGTCTTTTCGTTTGGATGATCTACTGCTTCGGCTCGCATTGTTTAACCACTCGAAGATGACCGTACCAATCACTGCTCGGTCTCGTGGCTCAGCTGATGAAGCGTACGTTGTACCGTCCGTGGGTTCACCAGGATAAATGTCTACTTCCTAAGCCAAAAATACAAATAACTGAGAAAAGAGAATTTCACCTAGTTCAGTTTCACCATCGTTTTGACCGAGTGTCACTAACAATGTCTCGAAACTGAATCTCTATAAATGTCATTAAACTGCTGCAAGCGGATTCCTTTTGCTCAGCGTAGAATTTCCCACCTAAATTTGCCATTATCTTTATCGGACTGGTGGAGAGTTTAACCGTCTGTCTATTTACCCGGGATTTTAGCCGTTGACTAACTTATCCATTTTCCGAAATGCGATGAACACATAACACTAAATGCTTTACTTCGTTTTTAGAAACTTCAGCGAAGCTTGCCGGACAGAAAAATCACAGAGTTACTGTTTCAAACGACAGAGTCACGGATGCTTTATCATCAAGCAGTTTCTCCCCATCGTCATCCGCCCAGACGAAACAGACAAATAGTTCATACTACGTACGACCAGTTTGTCTGTCTGATGTGCGCTCTGCTTGGTCTATGATTTTTCTGCTCTCCGAACGTCAAGCTGTGGTAGATGCTTTGATGCGTGCCGTTCGCCGACTGGTTGTAAGCAGCCTGTACCAACTGTTGGTAACACAGACTCCGGAAGGACTTGGTGAATCGTCTTGTTTTGCATCATTCGCGGCGCCAGCCACTAATACCACTGCTCCAGCAGTCACACCAGCCGGTATGATTACAACTTCAGTCTCTTCTTCTGACTCGGCCACACTTCAGGGAACTCAACAGCGTATTATTAATTTGTTTATTATCCTTTATGAGTGTCCTTTCGCAACTGACCCGTTGCATTTTGAAGTAAGTACAATTATTACTGTTTAGCTTGTTTTTGGCAACTGATATTTATCTCAAATTGATATCTGTTCTTTGCCGTTGGGTATTACTTTCTGATTGTTCACACTTCTCTCTACATATCTTAAAGTAGCTGTGGGCTATCCGTGAAAACTTACATTTGGCGCTCATGTATCGTCTGGTGATTGGGCGGACGGGGTTTATAGACGAAAAGTCAAAAAGACTTGCTGGTAAGATCCAACAGTTAGCGTTTTCATACCTTCTCGTTATACTATGGACCCCTTCCTCTACTCCTACCAATCTTTCAATCACTGCCAACCTGGGGTAACAGTATAAAAGAAAAGAATCCATCTGCTCTCAAGTGCAACATATTTCAAACATCTTTATCTGGCTGGATACGATGGTTTCTCCATGACGCACTCTGTGTCCTACAACTCTACTCCTTATCTCAGAAATGGAGGATAAGATATCCATACTATAATCGGCCGGTGCCGCGGAGGTCTTGGTGCCTAAACACTGGCAATCCTCGTTTTTCCATTTGTAATGACCAAGTCTTTGTGCTTTTTCTGCGGCAAGTTAAATGTAACTGTTAGATAAACTTTGCAGTGATTGCATTTTTGAAAGCCGACCGGATCTTTGGACCTTTGAAAACATCGTGGTGTTCTAGCGGCTGTCGGAATGTGGAAGTTTGATTGACACATCTAACACTAAGGCAAAACTCAGCCTACTTCTCTTACGTGTTATTCACACCTAATATAACTTGCTCAGGATACCGGTCGATGACAATCTCAGCGCGATTAGGATATGGTACCTATTCCTTTGGTTGGCGCACTTACTGTCAGTTTTTCTTAAAGATGAGGTCAATCATCGGTTCCCTCTACTAGAGCAGTGGGCAGCTCAGAGCATCAAACCTTGGGGAACACAACAGGTAACATGCGATCACTGTTAAATGGAATTGAGGAAGGCTTGGGGGCGCATCACTGCAGCGTCTTTATTTGGAGTTAATTGCACGTTCACGTCTCAAAACTAATATGTTGTAACAAAACACAAGTTTACTAAAAGAAGGGGTCAAGTTCAGTAATCGCTTTATGTACCTCCTGGGATGGGTATTCAGTGGAGCCTCAGTGGTGCTGAAGGCCAGCTAAACTGGCTCAGACTGCTCTTTCCACTATCCGAGCCGCCATTATTGGCAGTGGATAAACAAAATGCCAAGTCTGCAGATTGTTTTTTTCACTTCTAATGCTCTTTTATCAGTGAGCTGGATGACAGATTACGAATGCTTATCATGACGACGGGGCGGTTCATCTCTAGACTTCACCTAGAACATTTGATTTCACGATCTCCGTATAGACGTCCATTGAGTTCATGTTTCCTAACCAGCTGCGTTTTGTTATATCCGTTACCAGCGAGAGTGGAGTGGCGCTTCTCATAAAGGCTCCCAGTCTCAGGATGAATGTGGATTTTTGGAGCCCGACGAACGAGGTTTTAACTCACTAAGCCCTTCGTGGCACGTGCCCAGTGCTAGTTGGTGTTATCAGGTGGGATTAGTTATGACTCTTCAATTAGTGACCATAGGAATACTCGAGTGGCTTAGCACAGACTAGCACGTGGTCGGAATCGAGGGATGCGCCATGTTATAAGCGAATTCTCGATCTTCACACCGTAACGACGTGGTCAATTTGAGTTCATCGATAAATGGAAAAGATTGGATGACGGATCATCCACTGGGGATTGGGAAGTCTGAATATTTTACGCCCGATAGTCAGGGCATGGGGGCAACAACAACAACAACTATTAGAGTCAATGTCAAATGAACTTCCTAAATCCGCCTCGGTTATGGCTAGTCGATCTGTTCTAACGTCTACGTATTCTGCTAAAATCGCCTTATCAGTAGGTTTTGTAAGAGGTCTAGCAGATCTTATTATCTTTGAGTGTATCTGGACTAGTTCATGGGAGAATATGCCGAGGGGACGGACAAACGGCATTCATGGGAACAGTGACTGCTGTCTCTGCATGTACCTTTTACTCTCACTATGGACAACTGAATTGGACTGGGATCCAGTGCCACCTCAGCTCCATCATCTCAAAATGCACTAACTTTAGGAAGACTAGATGTCGGAGTCTCAAGGTTCCCAGAATGACATATGGCTTCAGTAAAAATATTGGCTTAAACTTCGATTACACGATGGAAATAAATTCTTAAACGCGAATCTATTGATCGCAATGCGTATCACTGTCGACACTTCAGCGTTCCAGCCTTTTGCCCTATACGCTTTAGCGTCCACATCCTAAATGTGGCTAGTTGGATAGCTAATTGAGAACGAAGAGGAACATGGGTCGGCAAAGACAAATTTCGCAGGACTTAGACGTTAGCTACTGGTTACTGGCACCTCCCATGTGTTTGTAGCTGTGGTTTTGTACTAACATCAATAGTCGATATTTCCTCTCATCTGACGGATCGACCTGTTGTTTGGAATAATGAGGCACTGTCGCTTAGTTCATGATTTTACCAGTATTTTTTAGTTCTCCAGTGATTCGTCGTCGCATCACATGGTGGTTTTACTACGCAAAAGTGGTTAACCAAATTCACATTAAAATCTGATGTACTACCGAATGTCCCCGGGACGTCTGTTTTGTCAATTGCCCATATCATCTGCCCATATCGCGGCGTCTCCGGGACCGAAGTGCCATCTCCGCCTCAAGTATTACCGTTTCAACGGTGAAACCTGTCTCTTCCCTTTAAAACGACCCTCCGTGTAAGATGCTGGAGCTTCGGAAGTCCTTCGAACATTGCAAATCAAGCAGTAATTTCACACGCCACATTACTATCAGGTATATATTATCTATTTATCCGAAGCCAGACTAGGCGGTGCCGGCTCTCATAATACTAAGGTTCTCGGCCCAAATTACTATTATTAGTTTTATCACAAGAATCCGGAAATTCCAGTCAGCAAGGAGTATCAGTAGCCTTAATTCCTTGCGCCAGTCCCGTTCGCTGTCACCAAGAATGGCAGTAGCTTATATCTAAAATCAACTAGTCAACCTTACTGTAGCTGCGACCTGCGCTTCCATCTGATGGATGGGTGCAGAACGAATTCTACGACGGTCTTCAAACGGTGACGAATCGCGTTTCCAAACGAGATACGTCTTTCGGAGTGGATAACTGGAATGTGCCGGCAAGTACACCGGATTTCTCAACACGCCGCATTTGCGGGTGGTTTGGTCCAGGTCAGCGTAATGATTGTGGTAATGAGGTAAAAAGAATTCTTCCTTTATTTTTTAACCGGCTGTACATAACCAAGACACGATTCAACTAGTTGCTGTTCCATTGATGGTAAAACGGCTTATCAAATCAGTTGCGCGCTGATCTGGTCACAGCGGATCTCGTCAGCATAAGATTGCTGGTCATATAGCGGCACTGAAGCAAGTAACATTTCAACTTCAAACCCAGTTTTCACAGTCACTAACATTGTGTCAAAATTGTTTGGTTTTGGTTACCACCTGACAACAACTACTCGAAAGAGAAATTTAGGGCGAGTAATGATGAAAGACCGATTATTAGGTAATATGTTAAGGAACTATGTAGAAAAGAAGAGATGTCGAGTGCAAGAACACCACTGACTGCGACACTGAACCTTATCAGCTTTTGCTTCCAACCATCCCTTCGGGTGACCTCGTGAACCTCAATCCTGTGGTGTAACTGCACCTAAAAGAACCAGTCCACTCGTAAAGGTTCATACACTTTTATACAAGGTATTCAACTGATCACCTCAACCCATTTTCCAATCCCTAAGTACCTAGGAGAACAGTGTGCAGCAAGGCAGTGGCTTTGCGGACATGCGCAACAGGTGTCCCAACCTCTTTACTTTATTCCGATTCGGTGCTTCTGCCATAAACTGAACCCTATCACCGAATAACTTCGTCTAATCTTCGACTTGTGTCAACTCAAATGTTAAGCGTCCTTGAAGAAGGTTGGAGTCAGCTTATCTGGTCTGTGTGCTTCATATCTTTTAAGAAAACTGCACATCAAGTCACATGCGGATACGTGCGAAGCTTTATTTTTCGGGCTAACGATTCTTATGAAATCAGTTCCCATTCGGGTTTCATCGCTAGACCTCCAGCGTCCCGTGTGAACGCAAAAGCCTCAATTAAAGATACTGAACTGCAAAACACGACGATCTCTGCCGATCTTCTGTGCGTTAAGTTGAAACAGGCAATATAGTCATATGTTATGCTTGATTTCGGAACAATAAAAGACAGTTATTTGGATGAAAATCCGAGGACACTGTCTGATTCTGGCGGAGGATGCCAGTTTTTCTCGGCGCCCGGAATATCGATACTCTAAAACCGGAAACCCGTTGCACTTAGTATTTCTTACCGAAACCTAACCATACGGGCTAAAAATATCGAGCAATGGGAGCTTGCTGGCCCGTGTTGTTTTAGACCTGCCGTAGGCGTAAGCTCGTGTAATAGATTCTCGCACGAAACTATTATAAATCATCGCCGTACACCGTCCGCACTCCAATATCTTTCGTCTTTAACCGCAACAAAAATGCCACTGACCACTAGTTTTCACAACGTTCCACGTTGGTGTAGAAAGAATAAATATATATGAACTGTGTATTGAGTAAACCTACGGGGAGGCAAAGGGGAGGCGATTCTTAGCACCCAACACGCACAAAGCAGTTTAACTGCACAAACGCACTTTCCCAGTCATTCTGTTTCGATTGAAATAAGACAGCATAATCGCCACTGTTCATGGTTCACTCCCATATCCTTCAGTGTTTCCAGCCAGCTATGTGACAGGTCTTTTGGACTCCAACCAACAAGACACCTTTTTTACCCAAGGTCGCTGTGCATTTTGTCATTCCACCTTGCCAGGTCATCGGCTGACGTCCGCGTTGCTTCTTCCGTTTCTTCGGAGGAACCCAAAGCAAGGCACGATATAGTTGATGAGAGTTTGCCATACGCAGGACGTGACCCAGCCAACGTGGTCTGCAAAGTTTCATACGCTAATGTACGGTATTCCATGGTTTGTTATCCAGTGACGCTGCAACTATCGACATATCGTATTCACCTCGATGCAGTTAGGGAGCTGGCGTTTCTGCTCCACTAGACCTAGAGACCACTGCGACACAAAATGCCTACAATGAACACCAGATCTAGGACCACAGGCGAAATCTGCTGCCAAATGCATAGCTTGCTTAATTTGATCCCACTGCTCGTCCACATCGCTGCTCGACGAAGTTCTCATTTCCTATTCGTAGCTGTTGCGAACAAACGTTCAACAGCATATCGGGGTTGTGGCCTGCGTCGATGGCCGTTGAGCTGCAGCAAAAATCGCATTAAAACTAACGCATGGTCCGATTCGACGTACGTGGTCCAGTATGATCTACAGTTCTGGACACAACCGCGCCAACGGCAGCTAACTGTGATATGGTCAATCGGACTCAAAGTACCTGTCGAGTTAGAGCGCCATGTCGCAGTGCGACGCGAACTGTGTCGGAAATTCGTACTAGGTAGGAATAGATGATTATCTGCACAGAATTGGAGAAGTCTTTCTCCGTTGTCTGTTCGCTGTGCAGGCAAGGCGCATCGCCCAACTAAACAGGACTCCGATGCACTCAGTTTTCCAACCTGTGCATTAAAGTCACCTGCCACCACTACAATGTCAGAGCGTTTGCTCTTCCGAACAAGAGTGACGAGGTTATCGCAAAACTCGTCTTTCTTCATGTTAGTGCTGCAGTTTGTTGGAGCGTATATCGAGGAAATAAATAAACTGCACTTTACACTACTATCCTTTCGGACGCCGACTGATCCCTGCTGTCTCATGGCACATATGTGACTTTTTAATTGGGATCCAATCTAAAGGGGCTGCTTCGGCCTGCCTATTTAAGACTATTCCTACACCGCGTTGACTCCCAGGCAGATGGGGAAACAGATTGGGTTGTAGACAGAAAAGACAGGTTGAATAAAAGAGAGGGAACTCTGAGCAGTAGAATACTTATCATTACCCACCCCACCTGTGCTCGATGCAATGGACAGTGCGGTCCGGATTATCCTGCGGGACCACCGACGCAGTATGGAATTATTTGTAAGCGTGTAACTCATGGGTTTTGATGGATGGGTGTTGTTAGTTAGTCCAGCCGTTAAGCAGAAGAACGATTGGAGTTCTCAACCAAATTCTTTGGTTCTTACAAGAACTAGACCACAAGGCAGCGGATTAGAGCTGAATGGAAGCCCATCTTCTTGGATCACTTATTCTTCCACTCGTTTTTCCGACTGAGCTACTAATTCAGATCAAATCCCGACTGGGAGGACTAGGAGACTACTTCATCAGGCCTCTACCCATTGACCTTCCAAGCATGATTGAATCTTCGGCTTGAGATAAGCGATTCTGTATAGCTCGCTGGGTCGTAGATGTACGCAAGCCGTCACACCACGTGTGGTGGAAGAACACTCGTTCCCTCCTTTGTGTTCCTCCGAAGGAATGGATGAAGCCACCTGGAGGTCCACAGATGACGTGGCACCACGAGATGAGAAAGTGTACAGCGAAATTAGGTAAACTAGGTGCCTCAGGTCTTGTTGATTGGGGTCCGAAAGACCTGTCGCCTCGCTGGCTGAAGACATTAAAGGATATGGGAGTGAATCGCGGTAAGTGGCTTTTTGTTGTCATTTTCTATCGAACCAGAAGGATTGAAAAACATGCGTTTGTGCAGTTAGGCCGTGTTCCATGTGTTGGCTGCAGCAGCATCTTATCTTTTCCCATTTGCGTAGGTCCACTCCCTATTCCGTTTGAATATTCGCTCTTTCTATAGAAGAATGTAACCCTGGGGAACGTTGATGATGATGCCACCACATCAAGGTGCAGTCTGGTTGTGACGGACTAGGAAACCATCTAGGCGGTTCTCGCCTAGATGGCATTCGAATCTCCATGGTTAACGAGGGTAATCCCGAACTACGCAACGTATCAGCATGCGTCATCTTTGGTGAGAACCAAAGAGACGCTTGTGGGATAGGGAGTATGATGGATTTTTAAACATTGCTACATGTATGTTTGTTCTAATGTCCTGCACATTTGTTCATTCCCATATCGATTTCTTGTGACTCACGGAATGCATATTATTCTCAGTTGATGTTTTTCGTGTCGTAGTTTTACACAGCTTAAGGGGCATAAGAATAATCGACGAAACAAGGATCGTTTCTAATGTTTGGCGCCATAGATTGGTAAAGCAAAGAGAAACAGCAAAAAGCACGAGTGTACAGCTTATAGGATCATATGACTTTCTTGTTGGGCACCAAAGCAGAAATCCACTGACTTAAACTTAAATGGTACAACTATACGCAAGCCAGGTGTAATCCAGAGGTTGGCGAATTCCGCCGCAGAATCTCCTGGAATGCCCGTACGGAAGGCTTTCTGAGGTTTCCAGCGGGTCTGAGTGATTTTTCAATTATCACGCATAACTAACGAAGAATGCAAACCGGAAGCTCGTCTATTACCTCCTGTTTGACATGAGCAGAATTCATATCTAGAACGATTTAAAAATACCTTGAACTCTCTTACGGCGCGGAGCTCGCGCGAGTCAAAAACATTTGAAATATGTGATGAGAAAAATTGGGCGGTAGTTTTTCGAATCAGATGGATCGGTGCGCTCAATATTATGGAAAATTTGGGCGCTTTTTCGGAGCGCAACAAGTCTAGTGTTGAAGAAGCGCAAAATGGGGCCTATCGTGGTGCATGTTTTCAAGACTGAAATGAATGCCATTGAGATCGGGGAGTGTCTTTATTACCATAACATGGTGTTTGATCAGCCTTTCTAACTGTTAGTTGCGGGAGGAAAAAGTACATGTGTCTACTGGTGGCGACGGAATAGGTAAAACTGATGGTTTTGGCACATTTTTAAACAAACCCGAAGGTGATGTTGATCTCGAGGAACTTATTGCGTGGTTCCACCGCAATTACTGCTGGCGAGAAGTTGGGAGAATGGAATTTTCGGTAAGTTTCCTTAGCAAAGTACTGGGACTTCGGGATACTGTTGATGGAAAATATCGGGCTTCATTTAATGGTTAATGAAAGTCCGGAATGCTTTTTGATATCCGTTTGTAGACTCATGTATGTCGGCAGTACGAAGAGAAGACAGATGCTGTGGAATGTCAAAATGTCATTACGCTTTCTTAATTCGTCTTCATTTGAATGTAGCACCTGCTGCTTAACATCAATCGTGCGGCTACTTGGCTACCCGAACTACTCCAAGCTCAGCTTTGTCGTGCCTGGGCAGAGAGTGTTCGGTTGCCACTGGCAAATTCCTCGGTAATTCCATCCCCGGAACAGACGAATCTGTGGTCCCTACAACGCATATTGCTGCATCAAATCACATTGCGATGTTTGACCACAGATTACAATGCACCGAATGAAGACAAACAAATCTGTGAGGCAGCACTGGTATTACGTATGGTGTACTATGCTAGTCTACTGGCTGGTCAGATGGATTCACCAGAACTTCTGGCACAGGAGGAGTTGGAGAACCGCGAATTTGAGTCACAGTTGCAAACCATAAGGAGTAATGTGAGTTTAGCTACATTAGAAGACTCATTTGGATTTCACATGGGGATAATCTCGGCGGATAGGTTATAGGATATGTAAGTGGAATATTTGCCTACAGTAAAATTGAACGTCATTGCTACAGTTAGGGAAACGAGTTGTTAAACGAGAGTCTTGTCATCACAAAACTGATTTGTGAGCTTCTTGCTTGTTTTCTCCATTCAGTGGAAGAATCACGCGGCCATTTGTTTTCAAAGCGAAATTTGGTACCACGCATTCATTTTTGGGATTTACTTGAATTGCGCTAACTTTCTAAGTATTCCCAAAGTAGCTTTACCGACGATTGTTTCACGAGTATCCCACAGTTTTACGTTCGTCCAGAAATTGCAATTGTCGGATTTTTCGTGCGGGCTCTGTTTGGTTCACCTCAATACAACTGTTCTAGTCTTACACGCGTGATTTGTGTTTAATACGACCTCAAGGAACATAAATAAATGTAACTGCGCTCGCGATTTCACCCTAAATATACCAGGATCCTACGTTGTTTATGGTTGGAAAAAATTGAAGTCGTTTACCCACCATAAACTAACGTCTCTTATCTACTGATTACTGGTGTTCTGTTATTTTTTTGAAATTCGTGTCTGATTGCTTCATTCAATAGTCTGTTTATTAGTCTGGACTTCGAAAACGCAATAAGCTGGCTTTGTGACGTGGGGATGCAAAACACGCTCACTGTCATTTCGTTGCAGAAAATTATCTTTATTGGTCTTTGCATTGGGAGAGAATCGCTAGTTGCGGTACTTGAACAATCGGAGCGAATCAGCCGAGAAGCTAGTTTTGTGTGAAGAGGATGACTTCAACCGATAGGGGATCAAGGAATCTGACAGTCTGCTGACTCATTCTCTCTAGCGTCGGGCAAAACATTTTAGGGAACAGTTTAGTTGACCTATCGCTACAGCGGACCTTCCGCTTATGCGCGCAAAGAAGACAATATTGGTATATACCAATCCTCTATCAGAAATGAAGGTCATCAAAGAGTTGTTTTCCCAAGAGCATAAGGCAGCTGGAGCAGATTGACTGTCTCTGTCCTTCTTCGAAGATTGTGGCAAAGTGCTAACGTAGGGGTCAACAAAACTCTTGTGATCAATCTGGACAAGGAAAGTTTCCTAAAGATTGGTTGTGAGTTGGTGATTGTGCCGATTCAAAAGAAATGTAAAGATCACAGCAATTAGTTTTATTGAGAACAAAATTTTTATGGAGAATTTTGTTGAACTTCGATGTCTCAGGACCACTAGCTAACCGGCACGATGTCTTCTTCGGGCACCACGTTAGTTTTACCTGCGTATATCCGCTTTCATACGAAATGCCTAACGGCTTTGCACTTTAAGAATCTCGACTCGTCTCAGAAAATCAATACCACCGGATGCTGTCATTCCGTATCACTCTTTTCAACCGCTTACGTAAAACAATCTAAGAGTTAAATAATATCTAGTTATAAACTGCGACAAAAGGACATAGGGATTAAATTTAATACTATAAACAATTGATATCATCCTCATGGCAAACGCGAAGTCCTTGTTAGTAGCTTTTGTGTACAAAAAGCCGGGTTACGCAATTGCCGAAAAATATTGTGTAACAGTGGTTTAAAACATGAAGTGGAGTTAGTTGTGTTATAAGTTGTCGATGAATGTTTCGCGATTGACGGCTCGGGGTTAGGGTCAATATAACTATCCATTGTGTTTCGTGATAATGATTTGACATCCGTTGTGAATGCTTCCACTCTGCTCTGCCGATTCAGGTGTCATCGCAACTGGTATACTGGATGTGAAGCAGAAAATGGCATCCGACTAGATTTACGCTTGTTCAGAATGACAATCCTGGTGGTTGACAAAGTGCGAAGTGCTGCTGCTGGGCCTGTGCGATTTACGGCTGACGAACATCGTTAAGAATACAGTCTCCCTTAAAGGCCAATTTGACGTATACGGCATTCTTCATTGGTTTCATAGATTTGGTCATCTTTCGCTGTTTGTTGTCCGTGGATGTCAATGAACCATCATGAATTGGTGTTGCGCACAGAATAGTTTTTTCTTCGGGAAGGGCGTGGGACGACCTAGAGAGACCCTAGCCCGATGATGGTCTTTATTAAGCCGCGTTTGTATGCAATCGGTGTAGAACTTGCGAGGTGTAAGTACTGTCCATTCCATGTGGCTTTTCTGTGGTTGAAGTGTTTTATGGTCCCATTCGATCGTCCTGCGAGTTTGATGTCTAAAAAAGTCTTTGGCCTCTTCATAAAAACTGAAAAATCGCGCTAAGAGAATTTATAGAAGTCCAAAACATTAGCGAAACCTGTACGGTCGACGAAAATAAGGATATCGTCAACATCGTTTATATAAAACCGGTTTGGTAATACAATCACAGCTTCGTTTGTCATGGATAAAAACACTTCTGCTAGTGCTAGTCCTAGTGGGCTGTCCACTACTACCTTCAATTTGTCTGTTCCGTTTCTTCGAAATAAAATCAAATAATATGGGTGTATAATACATTAAGTTCTCGTAGATAGTCAACGGGGATGGGGAGTATAGTGCTTGACGAACAGATAAAATCGCAAAAATAATCGACTGTTTTATGAAGAGACACATTAGTAAAAAGATAATCCACGTCGATGGGAAGTATCTTGTGGGAGGTCAGTGAATATTTTCTATTATGTTAGCAAGTTCGAAAGAGCAGTAGGAAGCGTTACGATCCGGCAATATTGATCTTTCTGTCAGTGACATGAATGTAAAAAGTGGCATAGGCGCCAGTCAGGCCAAACAACACGGTCATATTGGGAGATCAGAAAGTTTCAGAAAAAACCGTCGGGTGAATCTAACCAATTGAATTCATCCATCAAGTTTGCCGTTTACCTTGCCTACGTATTTATAAGTTTGTCTCTAATGCAGCATAAATAATTTCAAACATCTTTGCCAACTGTCAGACTATGTTTTAAACTTCAGTTTTTCACCGAGCGATGTTGCTCGTCTGTTTCCGTAACAAAATTTACTCAGCATCGCACCAGACGTTCGCGCGCTCCGCCTCCGGAGGATCCATTGGCCAAAGCCTTACATGTTTCACCGAACGACTGTCGAAGACCATTTATACCCGCCAAAGAATTTGTCAATGAGACCTTGAACGAGGGTCTTAAGGTAGGTCGGCTTTTCTTTTCTGGTTTGCTGTTCCATCTTATCTATCATAATAAGACGGCACCTTCACGTGATGTGACGGCTTATGCATCTCAATAACTCAGCTAGTTATGTAGGATGGCTTATCTGAAGCCAAAGATTCAACCATACCTGGAAGACCGTCTGGTAGAGACCTGATGAAGAGGTCTCTTGGTCCTCCAAGTCGTAGGTTGATTTGGGCTGGGACCTGAATTTGGAGGCACAAATGAGAGAATAATTGATCCAGGTGAGTTTCCACTCAGTCAATCCCCGCTGTCTTACGGGCAGACTCCTGTTGGAAACAAAAGCTTTGGTTAAGAATGCTGGTTTTTCTTCAGCTTTGGGATTGATCTCCCTATCTGCACCCATCCCTCCTCTTTGTTGAATTGAGTAGTTGCGGACACTTTCATACTGCATCAATCGTCATGCAGAATAATTAGAACCGTGCTGCCCATTACAGAGAGCGAAGTGACTAGTGGTAATTACGCTACAACTTAGAGTTCCCTCTCCTTTAATCAACTTGTCATCCGTCTCAAACCCTCCCTCTGCCCTAACTTCCTACCCATAATGGTCCCAGTAATAGTATGCCTGATACTCGCAACGGCCCATTTTCAAATAGTATCGCGGTTTTTAATTTTCTCAAGCTTCGTCAACTACTAAATCTTCGCTCTTTCGGTGTAGGCAACTCACTCATGCGAGCTAACAAACATGTTTAGCTGTGACAGTGGAATCACTGGTAATTGATGTGTTACTTCAGTGGGACACGAATTCAGAATTCAAGTAGTGTAATTCAACTAACAGTGCCTAATGCACCGTCAAAATATTTCCTCAGGAGACGCATCAACTAAAGCTGCAGGCCATCGCGATTTGGAAATAGCCTTGCGTGACAAGACTGAAACGGTTGTTCCAGGCCGTGCTCAGACAGCAGCTAGAAGATCGTTTTGCTTTCCAAAGGCCGACGATAATCGTGTTCTTAGGCATACGCGCAGCCTTTGACTCTGTTGACCGGTCTGCACTATGGCACTGTTTGCTGAGTAATGGAGTACTTTAGAAGTATGCGTCGATCCGCAAATTTGTATCGTCATACGTCAGGTCCGTCGGAGCTTATGACCAACTTTCGCCATCCTTCGTCGTCTCTAGTGCAATACGGCAGAGATGACATATATCCCGATTTCTTTTCAACATTGTCATGGAGGATGTTTTACAGGAATTTATCTGGTCTTTTAGATTGTATGGTTGAACTCCTCTCAGAAAACAGTATTTGACTAAGGGTATGCCGATGATATTGTCTTGCTGGGTAACAATGCACAGGCAATTCAACGTGCGTTAGGCCGCTTGGCGATTGAGGTATCTAGGCGTTGTATGCGCTTTTCACCTTCACAATGCAAGGTACTTCTTCGGAACTGGCAGGAGCTTGTGCCTGCAGTCATCCTTTATGATGATCAGTTGGAGATAGCTTTAAGTAGCTTTAAGTACCTCTGAAGTCTGATGGCACTTGACGGAGGTGTTGGCAGGAGGTCACATCACGATTTGCGGAAGCCAGAGCAGCTTTCGCGAACCTGTGACACTTGTGGCGTCACCGTGACATCCGACTTTCCCGCAAGGGAAGGGTGTACAATGCCACCGTTCGTAGTGTTCGTTGCGGCTGCAAGAATTGGCTTATCTGTGTTGAGCATGCCCGGCGGTTTTCTGTGTTCGACCACCGATGTCTTGGAGGCATTGTTCGAGTGTGGTGGGAAGATCGGGTGAGCGATGACGAGGTGCGTCGTCGTGTGCTAGGTGCACACAGTCGTTCTCTGACTGAGATGATCGTTCTGCGGTATCTTCTCTGACTTGGACACGTATTTCGTATGCCTGGCCACCGTCTCATTTTCCATGTTCTTTTTGCACGTGCTGGGCAAGGCCGGAAGAAGCGGCCTGGCAGTCAAGCTAGGACTTGGCGTAGAGTTATGAAGAAGTTAGCTTCGACTTTGGCTTCGTTTGGTGCTGCCCGCCTTCCTGGTTGAGGGCCAAGAGATAAGGGTTGTTGTTGGTTGGAGACGAGACGTTGAGAGATATGGATCAGGACGGAAGTCAGTGGCGCGAATGCTGTGTGGCTTATTTGTGGAATGCATCGCCCTTAAAAATAATCCGAAAACAACCAAATCACAATGTATACGGTGAAGACAAAAAAACAGTTGGTTTTTTACGGCTTATTATTTTTCCCTTTGTTTGCCGCCTTCTGTGAATTTCCATTTATATATTGTTGCGTTGATGCTATGTTTGTTTTCAAGCCTATATATATATATATATATATATATATATATATAGCCTTGGTTTGTTCGCTGAGCTTGGTAGTTTGATTACAAACGTTTAATCGCCTATTGAGGTGACTTCTTCATTGCGTTTGTGTATATATACACGTTAGTTTGCTTTCGAGAGGAAAGCCTTGTTAAACACAGCTTGCCATTTCGATTTATGCTTCAACAGTCGGTAATATGGGAACCCATAACGAATCGGTCTCTGACCCTCCCGCCACTTTTTTTTCGCGAAATTGAATTCCGTCATGTTATAGTGGTAGCAGACTAATTTATTGGGTGATTCTTATGGCCATTTGCTTAGGCACTCGGGATTTGAGTACTCCAGTTGTGTGCAGATGACCGTTTATTCCTGTCCAGCATGAATTCCTGACACAGTTCGCACTGTGCAGTGGCCCGCCTTTCTCATTCGAAAAGCAGTCCGAGTCAGGTCGATCATATCGCCTTTGGGAGCCTTTGGCATCGTTCTTTCCAAAACTATTGGTCATGCTGGTTCACGTACGCAGAGCCAGGGTACGCATTAGTTTTGAGGGGATTGTCGCGGCTTCTCAATAGCCATCGACACAAACCTCAAACTCAGTTAACCGTACTACATATCTGTCTCTTTGTCTATCCATATGTGTGTTTGTATGTTTGTCGACGGGCGTGTCCCATTTTGCTCTTCCCGAACTTGTTCATCGAATAGTTAATGAGACATATTGAAAGATGTCTTCAGGGTGTACGCGTCGAACTGGCAGGTGATGAAAGGCTGTGTGACAAAGATTACTGTGACCACTTTCTGCGCTTGTTCAACTGTGCGGCATATTGCGTGACGTGGACTATACGGATTGGGAAGAGCTGTAGCTCCATTCGGCAAACAGTTTGCGCTTCCAAGGTGCAACGTGCTTCTGCAAGATAGGACAGCAGTGGTCCTGAAATTGATGCTCAACCGGGACCAACTAACCTTTGTATTTCGCATTTCATACCCGTGTGCAAACGTATTGTGTGTTTCGGTTAAACGATTGGCCAGTTGATGCGGGTTGCACTCGCCATCGTAACGGACAGTTGGTGTCACCTCGACTGGTGATGAGACGTTTGCGATCTCCAAACACCGAAGTCATCGATCAAAATCTCATGAAAACTTGTTTAGTTGTTTTTTTCTTAGAACCCGTCCTGAGTGGTTTTTTATCTCTTATGGTCACAGTTACTGGTTTCCCTTCCCCTTTTTAGCAACCTTTTGCTGATTTTTAATGTCTGTTTTGCTCCTCAAACAATGCTTGAACCAATAGAGAAAACTGCTTAAACTGACTCATCCGTGGTTAAGTCATTCATTAGACGTTAGACTGTTTTTTTATGTTGGCCGTAACTAGTTTGTCTGCAACACTTAGTTATACGCAGCCCACGCAAATGCAATGCTCCCAGCTACGTTGTCCGAAAACGGGCCGTTGCTTTGTTGTAATTAGCGTGCTGTTCCACTTTGTAACCTACCCTTTTGCAAGTGAGAAATCACGGACCGGTTGGGAGGAAATTGAGTTTTTGAGCTCTCACTCATTATATGCTGGTTGCTCCCAAAGTCTGTGATTGTGGTTATGGTGATACAAACTTAGTTTCGTCTATGCATTTTTCCTAATTTGTCAACCTTATCTTGAATTTCCATGATAGCTTACACATCTCTGCCACCGATTGTGGTGGTATAATTAGACTGCTGACCTGAGAACTGTATTAGGTTCAAAATTCACGCCCCTCTTCCTGTGCTCTAACTCACTCCCGTTGCTCTATCTCGAGTATAAGTATGAGTTAGCCGAAATAAAGCCATTTTCACAAAATATACAACTATTTGGAACTACTCAATAAATCATGAAGCGTAGCCATTGTGTGAAACATGACCCCGTTTGACTAGAATTACTAAACCTCTCAACTTGCGGGTCGCAATTCAGACTCCAACAGGAAGTGTTGTAGGCCCATGCGTTAGCGCCATGGTTATCTGGGCTAACCTCTGATCTTTTTTTATGTAGCATCACTTTATCTCATGTTTATTCGGGAATCAACTTTGATGGTAATCCATATTGTCAGTGCATAGGCCTTGGTGGAACAGTCGAGACGTTCTGTACTCGTCAACCGCTCTTGCCTTGCAACAACATTTATCAAATTCAGTTTGATTTTCCCCTTTGTTTTCATAGCCCAGACAGGATTACGTAAACTACAGGTCGAAGGATCCATTCAGTGAGCTCAGCTTCATGAAGCTGCCATTTCTACTGGAAACATCATCCAAGTCAACACTTTTGTACTACGACAATCGGATGCGTATGCTTGACGAGCGACGCGGTGTCGTTCTACAGTCGTTTTTCGTGGATATTCCGGAGTTGCCTTTTCTCAAGCTACACATTTCACGAGATCGCATTGTAGAAGACGCATTGCTTGGAGTATGTTTTCTGTAATCCCCCTGCGTTTTGCCCGCCAGCGTAATCTTTCAGTTTGTCTCATTAGTTGTGGCATTTCTGTATTTTGTTCGATCTATCCATTTGATCTTTGCGGCTGTCGTGCCTTACTCTTACTTCTGCATCTGTCTTTGTAGACGAATAATTACGAATTGTGAATTATTCATAATATAGAGATGGTTTTGACGGATATTGTAAGGCGTTTGCTCGGATGCTTGCCGTTTTTTGTTATCATTATCGTTGACAAAAATGGTCGTACGAATAACCATCTAATCAGGTTATACTTTCCCGTTCTTATCTGTTCCCGATTGTAGTAAATGAATAGCTGTTAAATGTTGAATTATTTCCTGCTTTATTCGAACTGCAATTTCTGTTGGCTTCTAAATAACATAAGGATACACTTATGTCACAGGCATAGTATGAACGTGTATGGTGTTTGATTTCTTCTTTGTTTCAACTATAGCTGGAAATCGCTTGCCTGGAAAATCCGGGAGATTTAAAGAAACAACTTCTGGTTGAATTCGAGGATGAACAAGGCATTGATGAGGGTGGTTTGAGCAAAGAATTTTTCCAGTTGATCATTGAAAAAATCTTTGATCCAGTTTACGGTCAGTTGTCTTATCCCCTTCACCTGCAAGACGCACCACCATTTTTTCCGGGCTTTCAATTAATTTAGATGATTTCATTTGAAAATAAACTAGTTATCAGGATTGTCTGATCAGTTTCCATAAGGTCCGCTTTTCCTATACGTCGTTCCTTTCCCACCAATATTTATCACTGTCAGATGCACTTCAGTCACAAATGGTCGTTTGTACACATTGTAAGCTATTCTCCATTGTCAACCGATCGGTGGAAGACGCATTGTCTTTTAGCATTTTTTTAGTTCGTTCGTCTCATAGATGTTTGTTGTTAAAATGATCCAATTTAGGTAACGCGTACAAGTACGATATCTGGTTAGAACCATGGTATACTTGGTCGAAAATAGCCAATTATTAGGATCTCCCGGCGTTAGTTTACTGTAAAAAAATGTGCATCCAGTACTTCTTCGAAGCTGTTTATTTTGTACTGTTTCGATCTCCCTGATTTGTGAAGTGGCCTAGCTGCATACCGGTTCTTTCGGGCGGTGTTGCATAGAACACTGACTGAGAAACGATCCATGTGGTTATTCTAGATCTTTTTCCCTAAGTTGACAATAACCACACCTTGTACTAATCTTTCAAAATTTCCATCTTTAGGCATGTTTGTTTTGGACGAACATTGTCAAACATACTGGTTCAATCCTGTTCCACTGGAGGATTTGGATCGGGAATATTGTCTGATTGGTATTTTACTAGGTCTTGCCATCTATAATGATGTAATTCTGGACGTTCACTTTCCGGCCGTATTGTATCGCAAATTGGTTGGCAAACTTGGAACTTACGAAGATCTAAAAGATGCACGACCGGTTAGTATCTGATTGGGACACTTCTGATTGTTTCACCAATTGAAGAAATTATGAACCTTGCTGCAGCATGCTCGATTTAACTTTCAGCACTACAGTGTCATTTGTGAATTACAAAATGTCGATTTCCTGTCCCCGGATAAGGCTAGTCAGAAACTGTTATTCGCGACTAAGGTCGACCCATGCTCACTTAATAACTTTGTGCTTACAGCAAACAGCAATATCGAGGACGTGACGATTTTTGCCTGGAGTTTACCCCTGGGAAGTGTCACGAAAGCTTGTCGTTATCAGGTTGTCAGCCTTTGTTGTTTGCCTTTCGGTAGGGCCGCAGTGTTATGTTGACTCTTAGTGCGTTGTATTCTACGGCTTCTCGTCTCAAAGCATCTTCTGGTCATCAATTACTTGCCCCAAGCTGTTTTAGCGGTCCAGCTTTATCTTTGAACAAGCATTTTCTCGGACAACACAGATCACTATCGGACACATCATATAACTCATGGGGTCCAAAAACCTAACCTCTTACCTTGGTGATTCTCGTATGCAAGTGCATAACTAACAAAAGGAATGTATATTTATTCGAAATTTGAACGCGGCTGATAACGCCCTCCCGGGGCTGCTACTTGATGAGCAGAAGTCGCTAAACCATGGGAAAATCTATCTTGGATACGTACGAGCAAAGGCTGTGGCTCATTGGATCTACCGGAAATTCTAACTGGTGATCTGGAATGATCAAACGGATCAGCAACTCCCTACGGTTAATGGGCACTCAATCTCGCTTTACCGTCTCGTCGAGCTAGTTTTCTAGTCAAAAGATGTTTCATTATTAAATGTGTTACTCATGAGTGTGCTGGGTCCTGCATAATATTAGTTCGGGCTCACTTCATAGAGAAAGTAGACCGGAAACAGTGACACTACGAAGTGAAATGGTCTATGGTCACGAAGGATCCGGATAGCTCATGCATCTGTTCCGGCTGACGGTGGATCGCCACCTTCTTCAGCAAACACCCACTTTTGTTTGTAAGATCTAGTAATACTCAGCCCACAGATATTCCATCGATTGTACTGCCTAATGAGTCCATTTCATTCTCCTGATAACCGGGACGTCAAGGATTCATCAGCTGTCGAACATACTGTATTGCACAAACTTTCGTACTTGTCTGATTTTGTACTCATGAGTAGTGGGACATCAGGTGCAGAATTCGTCCAACTAATCAATGTTTCGTTTCCATTTCTTCCTTTAGGATCTTTTCGTTGGCCTGCAAGCACTGCTGGATTATGAGGATGATGACTTACAAGAAGCATTTGACTGCTATTTTGTGATTTATTATCAAGATCCTTTCGGAAACACTTTGTCACACGAACTCAAACCGAACGGATCGTCCATACCAGTCACTAAAGAAAATCGTCAGGTGAGACCGCCAGTAGCCACACAATTTCCTCCTCCTCATTGCTTTCACTGACGAACTCGGTTTCTCAGTTCATTCATAATATTTGTTGTATGCATTATCTTACTTCTTTTTTCATCTTGGATGCTATTGCTCACTTTGTACTTATGCTCATTCCGCTCTGATACCAGGAGTTTGTCAATTTGTATGCCAATTTCTTGCTGAACGAATCCGTTAAAAAGCAGTTCAATGCTTTTCGCCGTGGATTCCAAATGGTTGTCGACGAGAGCCCTCTAACATTCTTGTTTCGTCCGGATGAGATCGAACTCCTAGTTCGGGGCAGTGGGGTACGTTAAGTTTGTTTGTTTGTTTTATAGTACTCATTTGTTACAAATCTCGCTATCTTAATATGAATAAATACCCCTGTTTCATTCCAATTCATCTAATGTGTTACGGAGGTGTAGTTTTTTTAAAAAGAAATCCTGGACAAAGAAACTTCTGCTGAGTTACAATTGTGAGTAATCGTCTGTTAGGTCATAGTAGTCCGATTTCGCTGGTGGTTCACTTACCTCTCCAGATGTCCTGTTGTAGTTTCCAAAATAAGCATCCTATTGGCTTGTTCGTTCATTTTGATTGTGCAGTAACTCGTGTCCTAATCAACATCTAGATGAGTAATCTTTCTATCGGCTTCTTAGGGGCTGCGACGTTCTTCCTGTATTTCATCGTACTCCTAAGGCATTTGCATTTCTTTCTTCGAAACTTTGGTCTGGATGACACATGAATGCTGATCGAGATTCTGATTCGCCTTTCATTTCATGTTTTTGATATCAGATGTACATTGCCCGCATTCAATAATCGATTGCCAGCAACTGTTTTTTTATGCAATTGACTAGTTTGTATCGCTTCATTGGACGATGGACATGCAGTATACAAATCTGATTAGTGTTTTCTTTGTAGATTAGTGTGCAATCCTGTGGATGAAAACGTTTTAATGTCATCGGTTGCGAAGAATTTTTGGTTTTTCTTACGTGTTAAAATTCATAGTAACTCAGTTTTCCTTCTTTTCACTTTGAATGAATATTCGAACAAATCGGATTTTCGACTGATTATGAAGGATTATGATTTCAAGGAATTAGAGCGTGTTACCAACTATGAGGATTATACATCTGACTCACCTGTGATAAAAAACTTCTGGGCGGTTGTCCACTCGATGACGACGGAACAGCAACGGCAACTTTTACAATTTGCCACGGGTTCCGACCGAATTCCCGTGGGAGGCATGTCCAAAATGAAGTTCACAATTGCTCGCCAGGGAGCGGATGCTGATAGGTGAGTGATTATGTTCTTAATTCGCTTGGTTCCTAGAAAATGAAACGTGTTCCATACCCGTTTGAGGCTGTTTTGACCAAAAATTCACTTTGGGAGAAAGATTAAGATGTCATACTTTTCGTGTGTTCACCATTTCTGTCTTCCTTGAACTGGAAACTGCGTTCGACTCAATCGGTTGTGCATTCATTTTTCGCTGCCCCCCATCGAACGGTGCGACGGAGGAATTCATTTCACTTTCCAGTTTGTGTATACCAGCAGATTGGGCCGAGTTTAGGCTTGTGGCAATCTTTTGCCTAAATTCTCTATGAGATGTGTTCATCATGGTAGCCCTCGTCCACTTTTTCAATGTTGTCATTGCGGTACTTATGGGATAGCCCTATACTCATATGAAAACAGTGACATTGGCATTTACTCAGACAGGGATTTGTCTGAATTGGAATTTGCGTAGAACGTTGTGCAAATTGGTAAAGACCCAAATAAGTTGCGAGTTTTTCGCGATCGTCTAAACGATAGTGTAGATATGTTTGGGATGCTTCTTGTATCTTCGAAGTGCCAAATGGTGTTTTAGGACTGCATTGGTTCTAAAATCCGTCTTCGTTCTTGCAGGGAGCGAATTGGATCCAGTAACTAAGTTCAGTTACTCGGACAGTTGCCTCTCACCAAGTGGTCCTATATCGGATGAAATTGCCTTCGCTCATGTAGAAAGCTCGATTGGTATTCACCAACTTAAGGCATCTGTAACGTCGGCGTGACATCCGGTTATCGACGAGAGGTCGAGGACATATAGCCTCAATGAAGTCGGTAGTGTTGCACAACTGCAAAACATCGCCGTCGGCTGACAAAGATATGCAAAAACTGTTACTGCTTGAATACTGCGGTCTTCGTAGAATTGGTAAAATATGGTTAGAGAATTCTGAGCAACTCGGAGAACGTGCACACGGTACTTGGTCCTAAAGTTCATTGCTTAGAACAGTCACTGAATGAGAATAGGTTAAAGTATTTGAGACATGTTTCGCATATGTTCACAAAAAGACTGCCTCGTTTTGCGCTAGATAATAATTAGGTGGACCCGGGGATGGTCAAATGGTTGAGGTCGTGGAGTTTGGACGTGAAGGTCGCACGTTCGAGTCCTCACGCCGCCTTCTGATGGCTGTGGCCAATTTCCGGAGAAATGATATACATTGTTATTCCTTTAATAAGGGAGTAAAAAGAAATGAAAAAAGTTGGTGACGGAAAAACGGTACGAAAATCGTAATCAGCGGACTGGCCCGTGGAGATGCAGGTAGACTACGAGGCTACGGGTCAGCGCGATCTCCCTCAATCGGCGGTTGGAGACAGCACATGTCGTGGCCAGTGACACTCTGGCATTCGAAATCTTTTCTTGATAGTTGTCCAATTCCGTTTTTTTAAATTGATCTTTCACTATTTCTCATTCCCTTTTTGTTTTGAGTAGTTGGTACTGTGACGTAGCAGTCAAAGTCAGAGCATTCCAACCCATGGTTAATTGCGAAAAGTGATCTGAACTGAACCTATTTTTTGGCTGTTTGTGTTGCACGACGAGATCTAAACTTAACATTAATCTAATCAAACTGCTCTGAGATCGCATACCACAGCCATTTTGTTCTGAGAGCCTTGAGGTAACTTCTAAGCGTCCTCCCCGGTCTCAACTACATCTTAAATAGTTTTTACCTATTCTGACCTTGTATGGTTGCGAGTTCGCACGCCAGTGCATACACCAAGACCTATCTATGAGGCCGTTTCTCGATAGTGTTTGAGTCATACCCGGGTATTCGCCGTGGCATTGTTTGGTGGTCCGAGACAATAACGAGATTTTGACTGCATAGCACTTGTTCGGCTGGATTGTTTTTCTAGAATACGTTTTCCGGATTAGGACTTCCAGCCATGATTCCATTATATTTATAGGTACTGCCGATACTCGTGTAACAACCCTCATGTGGAAGCGTTCCTCTTGAGTAGACAACAGCGTAAAGAAACCAACACTAGAATTTGTAGTCCTTTTAGTAAGCGATAACTGGCCAATGTTTTCCGTAATAAGTCTTAAGCTTCTCATTAGAATCTCATCTGAATCGTTAGGATGGTGAATTGATGACGACTCCATTTAAGAATCACATAGTGATTCGTCGGAGGATTTTCGCCGGTCAGGTAAGGCTAACCTTCCAAAAAGGTACGCCAGGCTTGAAGGCATTGCCTTTTCTTCTCAGCAGTATGTTTCGCATACGAAAATTTCCCCGGAAGCACACGATCGGTTTCGCAATCATCGCCGCTCTTCAGGTATGCGTACCAGATATTCTGTCCAACCATCCCTATACTAGTGCGGCAATAACCGCGAAACAGTCATGCGAAACATATTACTGAGAAAAATAGACCTTAAACTTTGTAATTTTTTTAGCTAGCAAACAGACCAGAAATTTAGTCTATATCACATTTTAGCCAACCATGCTCCATTACGAACCCAATAGGAATAACACGGTGAGATATGTTCTCAATATTCTGAGACACGTATTGGTAGAAATGCAGCATCAGTAAACAATCCAAATCGGTGGGCTCGCCACTATCCTTCAGTATTTTTTCGGCTATTTTAATGCAGTGTCCAGTAACTATAAGGAATTGCTTTCGCTTCATGCACTAAATTGTCTCAATTTCCACTCCGCAATCTGCTGATTACGCAACTCAGTGCATTGTGGAGTCAGAACACGGAGTATATTTTGGATAGGATGGAGATTCAGGCCGTGGCATGTTTTTATATGAAGCGCACCCAGAACCCAAGATATCTTCATCCGATATGCATCAATTTGAAAGAATCTTCTACTCCGGAAAGCGTTTGCTAAATTCTGGAGTTCTGGAATAAGAAAGCGAGATAATCTTTTCAAAACATTTCTAGAATTGTCCATTTTGTTTCTTGCTGGTCACCACATGCCATGTATCCATCAGCAAAATCAGCACATTACAAGAATAATGGACTTAGCACTTTCTACTTTTGCACAGAATAATTATATTTCCTCCTTTATTGTGCGTTTAATCCACGCTGTATAATGACTGATACTTATTTGAATATTATTCACTGGTGCATGAAATATGGGCAACCACCTGCGTCAGGATTAATGAACGAACTTCTGTCGTAAAATTTTAGCATAAATACAGATAACATTGGACTCGAATTTCAATGTGATTAATTTCCTATATGGAAGGCATGTTTTTGGTACATTTGATTAATTCAATTTGAAAATAATGGTTTACTTTATTTTGAATCACTGGAAATTCTTGAGCACAAACGTTTTATTTCATCATGGTTTTTTAATCAGTTTATTATCCTCTACTGTTTCTCTCTCACTGGTTCACTGTCACGGTTACAACGTAAGCGATTAACGTTATGCGTCTGAATGGGATTGACGGAGGTTCAACTTCTTTGTAGAGGAATATCCTTTCTGAAAAAAGCTTTCTGCTCATAATCAGCCATAATTACCGGATCCCAGTTAAAGCAAAATATCCCATTCGATAAGTAATTAACTTCATTCTATAAACGCGGTCGTACTCTTGGATAGAATGTTCAGTAAAGTAAGTGGTTCTGTTGGACAAACGAGCTTATTATTGCTTATGAATTGGAAGATGAATAATTGGTATGCTCCTTTCAAAGACGCTTATTAAATTTTCGTACTCCAGTAACGTTCCATTTTTCATATTCCAACGAGTTTACCTTAAAAACCAAGGTCGGCTGAAGTTAGCCGGGCTTTTTGCAATCAGCAGGCAGATATAATCAGATGATTTTGTAAATAAATTCATGAGATTTGCTGATGCTTCTTGATGCTATTTAAGTGGTAGAATCTTAGAAATATCAGCTAAAGAAATTTTGGATGCATCGCAGTCGGATGTGCTTATATATACATATGTACATATGCATGCATATATATACATATATATATATATATATGCATTTATATCCATTGAGTTCTGATCTAAATAACAAAGTTCTGTTTAAGAAAAATTGTTTTCACTCAATGACCATTTTGTGTAAATTGGAAGATTTTCACTTCTTCACGGTTTTGAATTTCCGTCTTTCGTAGCACCGATTGCAACCTTTGTCTTTGTTCTTTCTTGTCTTGCAATCAGGTATTCCGGCCGAGAGTTCAGTATGTGGCCATGCTCATGTTTTGCTTTATTCACAACTAAGCTATTCATTGTGTTGGCTGGTCGGTGATATGAAAAGAGGTCTGGAATAGCTAGCACGTTTGTTTTATCTACACGTTTTTTGTTTTTCTTCTGTTCCCTTTACACTGATTGCCTTCTATACGGTTGTTCCGGTCGGAATTCCTGTGTAATTAGTACATAAATGTGCACAAACACTAGCAAATGTTCTTCACTATGGTACCTTTTGGGTTGCTGTACTTGAGATCAGAATAAGTAAGAAGGGAAAACTTTCTGTGGTTGTGAATTAGTGGTTAGTGCATGAGGGCGAAGTCCACCACCGGTTTCTCTGATAGAGCAGCTGTCGTATCTGGTTCATACTTGGTATGTGGGTTCAAAAGTAAAAAATAGGTCGTGGTTTTGGGTAGCGTTTGAAAAAGCCTCTATTGTTAAACTAGTTTGCATGTATTCCGATGCCTTCACTGTTTTTTTATTTTCCTGACATTTATCTCTTTCTGTTCATAGTGCATCGTCTGGATTAGGTTAGAACAATGTTCTAAATATGATGCGGTCGGCTTTTGACTTGAAGTCTAACAGTCCGAAAGGTAGCGTCAACATTAAGTCCCGTCTTCGTCGTCACGACGCCAACGATGATAATAGCCGTTGCCTTTAGAAGTTGAGGGACATAAATTAGCATAGAGGCAATTGATGCAAGTGTCATATAGTTTGCTGAAAACTGTTGCTTATATCTGGAGTTTAAATCGGCCTAATAGGTAGCAGGAATCATCACCGGCTGTGCGCTGATTTTGAAGATGAAATCAGTTGAAGTCACTACTCACTCTTGCTTTCAGTGGTGACTGCAGGTTGAGTATTGACCTATCAAGTTTGAAAGTGCCTCTCTTTTGAGATCGAGTTCACTTCCTCGCGGTTGATTCGGTTGGAGATAAGCTGAATGGAAGCTAGTAAGTTACCGGGCACAACTGCTTAACTTGGCCTTATTTGACTTTTCGGCCATCCCTGAAACCAAGATGTGAATTTTCGGACTCAGCTAGACTCCTTTGAAACCACTTCTGTCAGCGGCACATGACCATCCAGGTTAATTCTTATTCCCTCAGAAGACGTTAAATTGTTACACAAAATCAAAAGTTAGATTGCTTTGTAAGCCGATTGTTCAGGCCTCTTTTCCCAGCAAAGGTTTCACCCATGTTACGCTTTTAGGAAGTCCGTGTAAAATCTATGCTCACCGGCCTTCGACACGGTTATTGTTGACTTTGAATGTCACCAATGTTTTCCCCCGATTTTCGCGTAAGATTCCTGCTTGGTTTCAACCAAGGTAATCATGTTACTATGATGTTAACGAAAGCTGATTTTTGATATCTTATTTGACTTAAATAGGAGAAAGAATGCCTATTAATGTTCAAGTTCAATCAAAAACATTGGGTAGATTACATCAGCGGGTGCCTCGTGATATGGCTCCACTAATTGTAGTCACGTGGTGAAATACATTGTCGGCAGTGCCCGCATTTTCAATCGTGATCTACTGTTTAAATTACTGAATGCTGATGCAAGCTAACAGTATGCGGCTCATAAGGGGATCAGTTTTATTTCATGTTTAGGGTGTAGAGTGCTATGTGAACAGCTAATCTTGCGTGTACATCTCATACTGGCTGTTTGTTCCAATGGTTGGTTTATAAGGATAACGATAACTCATTTTACGTAATCTCCCATATCCGTTGGCGAAGACCAAGGTTACTGAACTCACATTCTAATTTCAACACATTTAAATCCACAAGACAGTTTTTGATGTTCTTAACAGTCTTATTTCTCTCTCACATTAGGTTGAATGCCATGAAAAGCTTTCTGCCACACTAGTTCTCCCAATAAAAAATTTTTGACTTTGTTTATAGTTGTCGTGTGCCAACTATCTATTGAGAGAATAGTTCACTTTGTGTTAATCTCTTTTTCTTGTCTGCACTGATTTTTAGTTTATATGCCTTTATGAAGTTAGGATAACGCAGTCAGGCGAAGAACCTCGTTGTAAATCCGTTGAGGACCAGTCAGGGCAACCTGGTGGTTGTCACGTTTGTCTTAGTCGTTTGTTCCGGATCCTGTGGGTGTGTATTGCTGTTAAGTCCTGGCACGCATGAGACGGCCTTGTGATCCTTCCGTGTTTATCAGTGGGTTGCGTTGGTTTCTTACTGCTTGTGCGTTCCTGTTCCCTGTTTCCTTAATATAGCTTTGTTCCAGGATCGTTTGCTGACAAGTGGCTTAGTCGGATTAATCTGTATAAGCTGTTCTCTGTGTCGAACATGCCGATTGTCTGCTTAATCTGACTAACGGTCACCTGTACGAGCCTTGTTTGGCTTGGCCATTACTACTTCACGTTCCGCCGCACGACGTAGTTGTTTTGTAATCTCTCTTTAAATCTCCACGCCATGATAATTGTGAGCTACGTGCGAGTCTGCTACTCACGTCGCCTTGGGCTAAATCGGATGTGCAGTCGGCCATTTCTGATTGACGATGCGGAGTATTTCTGTCATAGCTAAAATTCTTCAGATGATGTGCCCATATTAGACGAAAAATTCCCACGGCTTTTATTCCTAGTTTTTATATTTTTATTTTTTGCATGGAAGACATAATAAGTAAACTGACCAAGGAGAAGCAAAAGCCTTGTATCGGAAATCCATTTACCATTGCTCTTTGTCATATTTTTTGTGTGATATTTCTATTTAAAAAGTCATTTGCTTTTTGTAATGCACAACTAGAAAAGCAAATTATCCCTACAAGATCACCTGACTAGCGTTTTTAGATTTTTCAAGTTTCCTGATCGGACGTCTGTCGTACATGCTGCAGTTCGTCTTTTCCGTCGTTTATCTGTAATTATTTTTCTCCCCGTAGGTTACCCACCGCACACACCTGCTTCAATATTTTGTTGCTTCCGGATTACACGACTTTGGAGCAATTGCGACATCACATACTTATTGCGATCACGTACTGTAAAGGTTTTGGGATGTCCTGAGCCACTCTTGGTGACACTTCGTTTACTTTGGTTACATTCACAAGATTTGGCCGTCTCCTGCACTTGCCTGTTGCCCAGATCCAATCAGAAACAATCTACTGGTTAACATTTGTTTCCTTCAGGTTCCCTCTTGAATCTTAATTTTTTGCAGACGCATGAGTGTACATCAATATCTGAAAACGTCCAGTCGAGTCGTTGGCTCGCTGCGTTTAATTTCTGAAAACGTGTTCGCTCCGAGGTTCATGCGCTCCCCCCGTCTGCCATCGAATCAGTGGCAGGTACCCATCATTTTAATTTTCAATCGTCATATTGAACTGTACAGAGGATGTTTGCTCAGTTTTGCTCATCATCCATGTACACGTATCCGCTGCTTCATTGGACGGATAATACATGATCTTCCTGTTGCTTTTGTCCCGTTTACTTGTGTTGACTATCTTCCTATTTGTAGATCATTTCACTTGTCCCCCATCAAGTTCCTGATATGATGTTCTAATTCTTTGTTCATCATCTCTCTCCTGCAGCTCATTTTACCCTTTGAAACCATGTGTTTGAATGTTTCCGGAGCTGTCCACGCTGCGATTAGTGCACTTACATGCACATCCGATCTTCAAATGAAATTAAAAAAAAACGGGCAGGGATGCTGTTCGACCTCAGTGGCTTTACAAACTTCATATCATTCATCTATTCCATTTGTCGCTTTTGCCCGTTTTCGTTCACCGTTGAGGTTCGTTTCAGCTTGACAGGGTCTCGACATCGCCTGGATGCAGTTTCCTCTCAGTTTACGCACTTTTCCGTGCACTTCTGTTCTGTTTGTGCACTGTCGCCATCGCATTCATAATTGCGAACCTAGATTCACTTTATATATGTGATATCAACTGAGTTGCGGAGGCAGTGTTTCACAAGTTAACGAGCTTTCAGTCAACTGTTGTTCAGGTGTTGAAAAGACTCGGTCACTATGTGAATGCCCATTCAGTGCGCATGCGCGCACACCAGTGTCCGAATGTAAACTCGTTGTTATTCTTAAGTGATCCCTTCTGCACATGTCTAATACACAGATTACAGTCACAGTCAATCTGTTGATCTCATTTTCATGTCGTTTGTTCCGGATCTTCACTGTAATGTTTTTCTTGTAGTTTGTTTGATGCTCATCGCCCTCATTTGTATCGTGAGAGTGGTAGAAATGTAAGAATTAATAGTTAGGTTTAGAGTCATTTTCTGGACGGGTTTTACACCCGCTTGTTCATGTAATTTTTATTACCTTAGTTAGTAATGGGGAATGAGATTACTTTGCCCAACATTCCTTCCCCGTATTTCACATTCCACTCATCCACGTACATGCAGTAAAATAAATATACACTATTGCTGCAATCATCCGTCAAGAGGTGACTGGCTATCGTATGTCGGAAATTCGGGGTATATCGGCATATGCAATATGAACATGCTCCTTGTGGTGATATACAGGGCGTTAGTAAATTTCATTTCTCACGCTAAGGTAAACCATGGATGACGGTACTTCATCCCTAACGATATCAGATGGGTTTTCCATTATTTCGGAACATTTGGCATATTGTGCGTAATCTCTACCACAATGCCCATACCATCGTTCTGATTGACACAACAGCATTTTCTGCAAGTTCTGTGAGTGCATTGCATTAATCAAGACCACCAGTGAAATCGAGCTTATGAATAATTTCATGAATATTCCAAGCGAACTTCTGTTCCAAATATCAAACGGTGCTCCATAATAGAATTGATGTAGGTGCGTTGATTCCTCTCACACGGGAATTCAGTTCGATCATATAATGTTGCACTTTTGATCAGGATCTCAGAAGTTTTTGGCAATTTCGAACGTTTTTTTTGCGCGTATGCCTTGTGTTGTTGTAGATCATTTCTCTTTAATTTTGGTGATTACCCACTACCCGGAAGTATTTGATAATCTTATTTTAATATCAAGTGAGAAGCAGACTAATGGAGACGCAACGATCCTGTGGAGATGATACCTGATGAGCGAGATTCGACTGGAGTTAACGGGACATGCACCGTGTCCCCCTTCGGAACTGTCGTTTAGGTCGACATCTTGGTGATTCTGACGAGCCTGGAAGGCAGCTGGTGGCGCAGTGATAACATGCCCTTCAATTTCGAAACTCAGGTTTAAATCCCGGATGCGATGGAAGGCATAAACTGAGCTCCAATAAGAGCGAAACTCAAGTCTGGTAGTCCTCGAGTATAGGGTAGGCCTCATGACCAGAGAATTGTCCGTGAATGATGTAGTCCAAAATGCAGTCAGCTAAGCATAAGAGAGATCACCCATTGCTAATTGGTAGGTTGTCGATAACTTCGGAACCATTCCGGTATATTCGGATTTGGAGTTTTTGTTCTTTTGACGTTCATTTATACCACTGTTTGTTGTAGTTGATCGTTATGCGATTGGAGCGAGTCATTGTCTGAACCCATTAACTAGTCGGCGCCATCTCATACAGTTTTGAAGGTGTTCCAAACTATTGTACATGATTTACCCGTTGCGAAATTCTCTTTATCATCAGTGACCTCGACCTAGTGTAAAACTCGGTGATGATACATTTTTGCTGGACCCTAGCACGCGTGACTGTGTGCTATAAAACGCTCTCGCGACTGGGTTTCTTGCTTAAAATTGTTATTCGCTAGCTTTAGCGACGATATGGACCTCGACAGTGACGTTTGGCTTCTTGGTCACTCCCTATCCCGACCAGTCATTTTATTAGTCGGGAACTACAGTATTTTTCTTATTTTCTGATGTGAGTGTAGTGCAAAGGTGGTTCCTTATAACCTCTAGAGCCCACTGCGCAGGATGGAAGGAACGGAAAACCATTATCCTGTAACTTGAATTGGATATAACGACGGCTTTCGGCCCCTCAACTAAGGTGAAACGTTGATTGCTTATCTTGAGCATTTTTCTAACCACAAGGAAGCGTTTTTTGGTACCCGTTTTTCTGTGTTTACTAAACTACTAATTTCACGATAGATGTCCCTAGAACATTTTTCCTATCTACCTAACTGCCTCGTTTCATGGTTCATTGCCTGTTACTTTGGCTTCGAATAAACGGTGCTGAACTGATACATCTGTTTATCTTTGTTTCACATTTGATTTTGTTTCATATAATTTTTACATTTCGCTGCCTCACTTTGCATTTTTTTATCTTTTAAGTCAGTAACCGCTTACACGTGAGGTAAAACTATAAATTATATCAGCTTGTTAGCAGTTCATAGACTGAGATAAACATGTTATGTAGATTAGATACAGTCGGGTTTTCATCCGTCAATGAGCGTCGTTGTTTGTTGTAAGCTGCTGGGCTCAATAAATTGAAACAAGTACGAAGTTACAAGAACTGTGTGGGAGTGGGCTCTATTCAGCATCCTCCCTATTGAAATTTACTAAGACGGTTTTGTGGTTGTCTGTACGAGCAAAGCGTTTGTAATAACGATTCAGACTCTGCTTCCTTTCAGGGATTCCATACCACTGTGGACGATATTTTCGTTCGAGAACCGTTGGATGCATCATTTGCAGAAGCTGATTTTTTTGACCGCCTCAAAAAACTGCTCACGGGAGGGTTTTACCCTACCTAAAATTTATTGATGAAGGATCACATTTTTGAATGGCATTGTAGATTTTCAGCGGCTCATTTTGTCTGAATGCATATCATTCGCGTCTCTAACTGTTCTGAGTAGGACGGGTCACAATCCAGTGTCAGCACGTCTACGATAGCTTATGATATAAGGGTGGGGTTCATCAGAGTTTGCCCAAAGAGGACTTATTGCTGTTTGCAATTCACCATATATTGTTAGTTCATGAGCTTTGGGCGCAGTTCACTGCATCTCCTCCTTGGCGGTTTAAACGCAGAGCTCTTTGTTGACATATATACTTTCTCTGGTAATGGGTGGATGCTGAATAGTCATGGAGGCTGAAGTAGTCCGAGGTATTTTTCTCCAGAAATTACGACACTCAGTTGTTCATTGAAATTGATTAAATGTTTTTTCGAAAATGAAGTTCCGTATGTGAACACATCTTAATCATCACAGAATTATACCAAATACAAGTCGGCTTCTAATGATAATGTTGACGGATTGTCACTCATCAGGGAGCGATGTGACTCATGAGCGTAACGGTCTGAGAACTTTGGGGTCCCTCAGTGAAAGAACTTGCCTGTCTAGGCTGTTTGTTCTGCCTCTCAGGATCTCACTGGAGACTTCATTTGGATTGCCAGAATTCTCTTTTTTCCGACTGGAGCAGCCGTTGGGATTTCAATGTCATTCGATAAAACAACGCGAATTACACTTTCAACTCTGACAATTCACGCTGTACATTCAATAAAATTTAGGATTCGAACTCCTTGATCCACTTATTGGAAGAGACTGCCGAGACCTCATGGCTATGCATAATCGTGTTGAAAAAAATATCCGAATTCCTTTTCTAATCGAATTTGGCGATCTAGTGATTCATGATTTACCTCAGTTAAAAATCCGGAGAACGTTTCGCCGCAGAGATGGTTCGCTGCTATGATCGTTTCACGCCAAAGTTCCCAGAATTCCGCGTAAGAAATCATCGTATCACACCGGTAAAACTAGACGAATGACCGTAAGCCCACATCCATTTTCCTTGGTCCAAAAATTCGCTCGTCTCTTGATCAAACTGTAAGCGGCACAATGCATATTTTCCAATAGTTACGTTTGGCTGGTGATTCAGATTTGCCGTATTCTTAGTGAGATTCGCTAGGAAACTTTTCACCCAGACCGACTAACGTTTATTCTTAATACAGACCCTCCGCACATACCGTAAGCCGACTCTTCCAAGCGTAGTTCGTCGGCTTGCGGATGAATACGTGTTCTTAATGAGGAATTTCTTTATCAATAATTCGGTGTATACCCTTAAGCCGAACACCGTGGAAGCCGATCAGATTTGTCCGCCCTTGGGAGACAGCTTCAGTGAAGAAATCCAAGTCGCGATCGCGAAGGCGTGCTCGTTTTGAGGAAGATAATTGATATTCTAAGGGAAAGGTACCGCACTCGATTTGGGCTGGTGTTTAAGCTCGCTAAATTGTACTGCTATTGCATCCCCTTTTCTATCAACAGAACTCATGCAGTCAGTGACCTGTTTTAAATGGAAACGTCATAAAGAACAGCACGATCGGAAAATACATTCTTTCAGTACACGAAGGATTTGATGACAGCAAAGTGATTATTAGAGATTCCATTTATTTTCAGTCGTGTTATATTTTATATAGGAATTACATTGTCATACTTTGCAGTTTCTTGTTAGGTACTTCACAACTTTAACTAGATTATTATCGATTTTCTTATAGTTTTGGCTAATCTAATGAACGAGCATCGTTTGATCGACGAATCCCGACCGGAGTTTAGTTGCTTTAATGTTGTTCAGTTAGCCACCTCTCGTGCGGCCGAACTAGCTGCATTTGAATCCAGTGTTAATGTACTCACCGTAGGAGCAGCCACCAGATTACAACGTCTTCCCGTTCGACTGCGTCGACGAGCGGCCAGTCATCGGATTAATCGATTACCGCGACGTCTTCATCGTCATTCTTCTCTTCCGGAGGATAGCACGACAGCGGTGCAGGTATGTAAATGTTTTCCGACTTTCAAAACTATTTTCCCACTTAATTCGTCAACATTGTGATCCGGCGTTTTCTTTTCATTTTGATACGGACTGCGCTGAAGAAAGGGAATCAAAAACGAACGAAACTAAAATCACGTCGATATCGTCGTCGAAAGTTACGTTTGTTGGCTTTGGCTGCTCGACTGGCCCCGTTTGTCGGTCTGGACGCGGACGAAGAGGGGGAACGCAAACCAGCTTGGCTCCCCACTCACTTGTGGCATGCGAAACGTTTTCATATGATCAACCGCTGGGGTTGGCGACTACCATATGCCCCGAATAACAAAGTATTCAAAGCCTGTCAGGCTGCAGCAAAAAAGCAAGTTGTGATTTCCTGATCCTATCACCCGGAGTTACCGCAAAAAAATTTTCGTTCTTGCTATACCAGGATGCCGACGCAAAGTATTCTGCTGCCAGCTTGGTCTTTACTCTTCGGCATCAGTGATGTGACCTCAGTTGGTGGTGAAACGCTGAAGGTCAACAACATGGATATGATTGGCTTCTTTGGACAGAATCTCTAGGGCTGTTTAGTAGCATTTGTAAAAAACTGTGCCGCAATATTTGACATCAACGGCATTATCTGCCTAATAACTACGCCTGACTTCGACTTGAGGCAATTTACTAGTGCCTGGACGATTACTACCCCTTTTGGTCCACTAAGAGCTTATCCATTTCTGGATCTGTCTGATTTTTAGGTTCACGACTGCCGATCCCCCACGATAGTGGGAGACTTCCAAGCTGCGGGCTTTGCTCGTTTATCGGCAATCGTTCTGTAAGTGATTGAAGATGTCACCGAGTATTTGTCTGATGTTAGATACACAGGCAGCGATAAGAGTGTAGGACCCTTTGTTTTTTCTGTCAATTTTGCTCCTAACCAGAACCATCGGACGGGAAAAGCCAGTCGGCAGAAGAATAAATAACCATTTATCTAATCATTTGTTTTCAATAAATGTTCATGTGATCACAAGATGTCCGTAACTCCGATGGTTATCTTAATTCACAACTCCTAAATTTTCACGAACCCCGTTTCAAACGCATACATAATATAGACATATCGGTTTGGTGATTCCTTTTTGTGCATTATGTCACTATGCCTTCCTTTGGTCTCGTATTAGTGAACAGATATGTGGTGACCGCCGAACTGTGCCGAAAATCCCTCATTTCGCCTTTTTTCACTTAAGTTGAGAGGTCGCGTGTATGGTGCCGAAGTGCGCTCAGTTCTGTTGTATGGTTGCCAGATATGGAGCATGCGTGTGGGGGATGTTCGTCGATTAGAGATTTTCGACCACCGATGTCTACGTAGTATGGCTAGGATTGGATAGAGTGACCGTGTGCGCAGTATTGAGGTTAGGAATCTGGTATTGGGTGCCACTTCTGAGAACAGCTTGTTTCAGCGTATGAAATTTAGTAGACTACGCTGGTTGGGTCACGTGTCGCGTATGACGAACACTCATCTACCATATCGTGCCCTATTTTGTGTTCCTCCTAAGGAATGGAAGAAGCCATGTGGAGCTCAGCCGATGACGTGGCAACGAGGAATGAGAAAATGTCCAGTGAGATTAGGTTAGGTATGTGTTTCACGTCTCGTTGGTTGGGGTCCGAAAGACCCGTCATCTAGCTGGCTGGAGACACTGAAAGATATGGGAATGAATCGTGAACAATGGCAATTGCGTTTTTGTTTTCTACTTAATCAGAATGATTGAAAAGTGTGCTTTTACATTTAGACTGTGCTGGATGTGTTGGCCACCGCAACATTCTTGCCGTGACTTATGGTGGTCAAGTGGATTAGGCCGTGTCGTTTGTCCGTGAAGGTAGTGGGTTCGGATCCTCCCACCTCCGGTCAACTTCCCCACTTGGCAACTCTGTTTGTTGCGGCCCCTTTCTTTAAGTGTTGTACATTGTTATTTCATTACTAAGGGAAGGGAAAGATAAAGGGATCTTTTCGCGCCTGTGTCGGTCCACTGCTTGTTTTATAGAAACATGTAACCTTGGGGAAAGACAGATGTTAATGAGGCTTGCCTTGCTGTTTGACGCTAAATCGTGATGACAGTGATGATGTTTATGTCAAAATTCGCGTGACGCGTCGTTATTTTTACTCTTATATGGACACGGCATTTGCGTGTGCTGAAAAAATGAACGACGACTTGCCGTCATCTCTAGTATTTCCTGAAGCTGACTGACGAGTATCAACCTTTTCGTTCATCTTTTTTGTCGGATTATTATGCATACCACAATTTTTTTGTTTTTATTAAGCATTGGTATATGCTGGCCATCACGCACGGTTTTTTTCTGACGTTTTCACTCATTCTCTTTCTTGTTTGATACATCTGCCCAGTGGTTGTTTGTTTGTGGATATGAGCTATCTGTCGTGTCTATCAATCGAAGGTTCCGAGAATGCCGTTTCACTTTTGGTGCGGCAGGTGTTCAAAGAAAACATGCAGGTGGCTGATACGCTCAACAGTCACGCGGATTTTCTACCCACGGAAACATGTGGCATACTGTTTGCATCACCACAAACTGTTTTGGGTCCCGCTCGTCTACTCTGGAGCCCCAAAAATTGGGTGAGTTTAATGAGCATCATATCGATAACTGCGTTTCACTTATCACTCAACTGAAAACAGTGATAGTTCTTTTGGAAATATTTAAAACGTGTCTTACAGCCTATCGATCTAATCGAAACTCCCATCAGTGAACATTGCAAATTTTTTCATCGTAAATGCGTTGTTGCTTTATTTGCTGTGCCTCAAGAAATACTATTAATAATAAGTATCGTTTTAGATTCGTCAAATTATCCTCCGATTGACTTGATGACTTTACCATTTTTACAATATCGTTCCACTCAGTAATACATCGAATTCCAATCACAGCCATAAGTTTTTCATTCTGTTTCTAAAAAAACACATGGCAGCCCTCTGACGGATGTCGATGCGTGTACTTCTGGGTCCATCCGGCTATCGATAGAGAAACACGGCAGCTGCTAGATCTTTCTGTTCAGAATGTGGCTTCGTCCCATTCCACGAGCAGATGTGCTGTATCCCTTACACTTCGTGTTTTGACTGGGCAGCTCTGTCGCCTTCGTCTACTTGGACGTCAGTCTCATCGTTTACTCGGTAATATACTTTCACCTTGTGCTGATACTGAACCCAATGGCGATTGGTCAGTCTGGAAGCATATGCAAACAGAATTTCATCAAGCCAGTCTCGTGCCCGATGGAACTGTTATGTACCTTGGAAACTGTGCAGATTTTCGTTTGAATCGGTAAGCACAGTAAAATCGGCGTTTCACCTATTGGATTTGTCGTTTTCTCTGTTGAATACATTCTTGATTAAGATAGCGATCAATCACTATTTGTGTACTCTACTAATTGCACCTTTATGTTTTCACTTTATATTTTTGGGTAGAGTACGAAAAACTATTTCCAGTATTGCATCATACCATGCCATATAAAACCTGTGGATTAGAAGTTTTAATCTCTTGGCTACTATTAGAACGGAATTGTGATACAGAATCGATAAGTTCGCTGATGAGTGAACTGAACGGTGAATGGAGAAGTCGTTTCACTCCAGAATCAAGGCAAATCACTTTGGCCCCACCTCTGCGGAATTCTACGCCATCTCCCCTCGATCGACAGACAATCGCAGTTCTAGTTTGTTTGGCGTTCCCACTTTATTTTCTATATTCAGTGGCTTCCATTCAGTACTTGCGTCAGAACGTCTCAGCGATGTCGCCTGATTTGAAAGGCGATCTGTTGAGCAAAAACAAGTCCTTACTCGGACGAGAGTTGTGAAATATTGCATATCCAAACTGAAAACCAATCTGTTTAATCGTCCAACGTCGATAATCTCATTCCGTTCAAGTGTGTGTTGCACGAAGAATAAAGGGGAAGAAAGTACCGTACTACGATTGCCACTTATCTAGGCAGATCAACTAGCCCTCAACGTTATCATTGTTATGACCACTTAGTAATCCATCAATCAATCGACTACAGTGTTTAATCGTTTCCCGTAAGCTGTATTATTTGCGTATTATATTTGAAATGGAAGCAGAATGAATTGAATATTAGATGTCCTATGTGATTTGTCATGTCAATACGGAATCGTCAGTGCAGATGACAATGGGGCGATAATTAAGTTGGTTTTGACAACCTTCATCGAGGCCGCTTTTCATGAAATAATTCACCATGCGATATCATCGCTCAGCTCACCATTAAGAAATCGTGAATGCAGATTTTATTTGGAATGACTAGTTTGATCTCCCTTCTTTCACTTAGAGGTGTTTTTCAGTGGGCGACGGTATTGGTTCGGTTGGCTTTATGAGGATGCAGTTCGCATTCGGTCATGCAACTGAAATAAACCGAATATCGGTAAAATTCAGAGATAAATTCGCACGGTACTTTCTTGTTTCGTAATTGGACTATAGGGGATGGACTACTGCAAAGTCTTGGGTCAGACCTAAAGTGACAGTGGATGGAACGGCTGCTAACTGATAATGTGATGCTACAAAATCCCGTAGAGTTAAGGCCAAGGTGATTTGCCCTGATTCTGGAGTGAAATGACTACTCCATTCACCGTTCCATTGGCTTACCCGTACGGGAACCCGGAGTTAAAATACTTTTGTCACGGCGAACTTATCGATTTTGTATCACAATTCCGTTCTAATAGTAGCCAAGCAACTGAAACCTTTAATCCATGTGTTTTATATGGTGTGAAATGGTATGGTATGATGCACCAATACTGGAGATCGTTTATCGTACTCTACACAAAAAGTAGACTGTGAAAGCCCAAAAGTTCGGAGTTTTTGTCTCGGGGTCCACGTTTTTATGTGGATATACTGTATCGGTCTCTGTTTGGTTTTTTCATTTTGAAAAACGAACTATTTTCGATGAGCGACACCGAAAGGAAATATTTATCTTGTCGAGCGTATAACCGTTACGTGTTTCCGTGCACTAATGGTCAGTTGATGCTATTACCACGGAAACGACTAGACGATTGCTTCATGGTAGACAGCATAGTGAAATCCCTTATTTTGTTCCCATAACGTCACACTTTTCAGCCAAGAATCACGCTTTTTTCATGTTATGAGTACAGGCGGTTACAGGTCTCTTATCTGAAATCAATATTTGAAACGCTGTCCAATTATCGCAACAGAAGGCTTAGGCGCCTTTTGCTTCAAGTTATCGTCATTGACCATACAATTTGAAGCATTTGTAGACCGAGCCTTCATTCAAAACTAGACCATTTACCTTACTGTTTTGCAGTTCTGATTCAAACGAATACGCGAGTAGCGAATGACCGAGGGAACTGTTCTGCACCGACGCAGCAACGAAATTGGCACATTCAGATAATTCGGTACGATATCGCGCAGGGCGGTCATGAATATCTACGACTGTACTATTACCCGGAGAACGATGCATATTAGGATGACAAGGCGAACTTGTTTCCCTTCTTGTGGATAGCGCTGAATAGCTTAGTAATAAGCGAAATAGTAGGAGCACATTTCGAAGTACGATGTTCCCATGGTTGAAATAATTAGTGTTCGCGGTCACATGACTACTTGAAAACGTCGTAGGTTTTGGGCCTTTAACCCTGTATTGTTGTCTTCATGTTTGAGGGACATATTCTGCACTTAACGTTGGTTCAGAAAAACCAGCACCCTGTTTTCCAGTCTTTCTGAGTCGAGTATCACAGCTAAAAGCGAAGTCAGTTTGATTAGATACTGCTAAACTTATGGACCATTTTAGAAAACTACGTGCACGAGATAAATATCTGGGTAGATTGAATTGAACTCTCTTATCTAGTTTATGAATGTCCTTATTCTTGCAGTCTGAAGCTAAGCTAGTGACTGCAATACAAATACTAATCTGATTATTCTATACGATGGAAATAAAGCTTACTTGGTCATGATGTACTATCGTCTATGGTTTCCCGTGAAGGATGGGGTGACGTTTTGCTTCGTGAGTGGATTCTGTGCCCGTTTGATTCTGTCTAACTTTCCTCCTCATTTTGATTGGCGAAGGTGGTGAAGTTCTTGAAGTACACAAGATTTTGGAAAGTCTTGTCGGTGAATCAAACAAAGTTTTTTGATAAGCAGTTCGGGGGTATACACCACTAGGATTTTTCATCTGCCTGATGTTCGAAGGTTTCGGGCTGTGACTTGCATATATGCTATTTTTAGCATTTAGATTTCAAGAGATCATCCAAATTGCTCGTACATTTTACTAATATTTTTTCCGGTTGCGCTTTGGATTTTCTGGTCCCTTCGTTGATTCGTTATTCCGAATAATTGCGCGAAAGACCGACGTTGAAACTCCGCAACCGTAATTGGGTCGCGTTAGATCCAACAGAATCTTCCACCTCCGTGCAGTCTTTGGAGTCATCATCAGACGTTACCAGCTCAATCCGGTCACAGTTACGGGAGTCGTACAATAAGGAAGCTTCTGTCACATGGGGAGTGATGCCTCGAAGCGGAGTAGTGAGCTCATTTAGTTTGTTGTCTTATGATGGTTATTATTTTTGTTTTTTGTTCACATGTGAGCTCTCACTTAAATCCGTTGGTACTGCACTGTCTTTCGCTGTCGTCCGCGCCCCCGCTATCTTTAGCCTTACGAGCTTCCTGTGACATGGGTCTTCCAGGGGACCATAATCCATTCGTGCAGTCGGTGGACATTCATTAGAATGCACACTAGTCTAGTTGAAGCCTAACCGGTCCTCACTTGAGTGTCACAGAGGTTGATAAAAAACGCACACCCAAATAATGCATCCGGCATGAATCTCCGGGGCCCCACATGAACCAATATAACATGTATCTGTGGCAAATTGATTCATGGCTGAACTTGGGATGGGCAAAACTCACGGAAAGTGTCGAAACAATATACAAAAGTTTGGTATCACTTTTAGGCATTTCCGTTTACCACTGTATATATGTTACAATAACAACCACCTCACTTATAGAAACTTATGCTGTCAGCCAGGCTAGGGAACACGTCTGCCAGGCCGCAGTGTTCGCAGAACTATTACGGGTTGGTCCCACTACATCTATACGGGCCACTTCATTGGTTAATGTTTTCATTCCCGTTTGCCATGCCATCGACGGACTCTTTACGGAGAACATTGCACAATGGCAAAATCGTCCTATGGACATGCGCAAATTATATCCCAACCAACTTAATCTATTCAGTGCGTCTTCTGTAGAATGAACTTTGGAACTGACCATCTCACACCTGACCTCTGAGGTACTGACAAAATTCTGCCACCATATTCTACCATTACCGAAAATCTTCGGACATTTCCTGTCAAAGGTAGTGGTTGCGAGCCGTATAGCAGGATCGATGACCTCTGATCGATGACGGGGTACCATGAGTATGCCATTGATGCTTCATATTTGTGAATCTTTCAGTATATGGGAAGCTCCGAAATCGGATGTATGACTTCTAGATGGGGTGAGACTACCAAGATAACTAATTAATTATTCGTTTGCAGTCACAAGGTTCGGCTTCAAGCCAGTCTAGTCCTGAAACAGCACTTTACACTTCGATCGTGCATCAAGGATTCCATTTGTATTGGCAGTACCGCAGAGTAGGTGGAAACAAAAGCGAATACTACCCAGTCCATGATCTGAGTCCAGAGGTGGGAATGAGAATGATCCACGCCACCAGTGACTGGTGACAATTGAGTCACTCTGTATCCAGTATTACGAAATTGAAGGGCAACATTAACTGGGTCATTGTCGCTTTTTATGACAAAGATTTGTTTTTAATGAATGGAAACCTTTACCATCATAAATGACATTGGCTAACCTGGAGCCCTTTTTCACCTCTATTTATCTAGATTTGCATTGATCATATTGTCACTTATCGTCAGTATCGTGGGTCATTCACTGATCGTCTGTCATCCCAGTCGACTTCTGTGGAATCAGATCACGAATCACTTCGTGTTAGCTTTGGTCTGCATGTTGTCATTTGTGATCCCAATTCAGAATCCACACGATTCGCACAGGGCTGAGTTCCATTCGCATCTTTTTACGCGGTTATCGACACAGCCGGATACCGAAACTTTAGATGCAGATCAACGGATACGCTGCACGCGGTGGCAGACACCACGCGAGATGCTAGGCCATTTTCACCTTACAAACGATGAATATCTTTGATGTTAGTTGTTCCTCTGTGTACAGTGAGGTGCGTACGTGCCTTAGGTGTCAGCTGACCAAAAGCCTAAGAAGTGACTGCAAGCCATAAGAGATAGGGAAGGCAATAAAATGAAGGCTGCAGGTGTTGACAGTAGCCACACTTTTTGCCGATTGTCTTACGTTCAGGAGCGCCGGCTGTAGCTTTGCGAAAGCAATTTAAGGAACAGTCTAGGAGGACTCATTCGGCATTAGGTCTCCCAACTATGTCTGCACTTGAAATAATGGAGTTACATATCAGTCCTCCGTCAGGAATGAATGCTATCCGATGAGTTTCCTCAAACGATATAAGGCAGATGGACCAGATAGGTTGTCTACGTACTTCAAGGATAGTGGAGAAGTGGTCAGTTCGGAGTTATCATAACTCTTAGGTATAATCTAGACAGAGGAACAGATTCCAAAATACTTATGTAGATCGATAGTTATGCTGATATACAGGAAAGGTAATAGGTGATCATTTGAAAATCACAGAAAGCTCGGTTGACATTTACCATTTTGAGATATTTGTGGCATTGGCTTGATATCCACCTACTGATCAGGAATCTAGTTTATACAGCAGCATCAAGATTGGTTCTGTTATGCGGTTCAGAAACAACCACTGTGGATAGAGTAGATCCATAACACCATTCTTTTTGAATCCTTCTGTATTCATTGATGGACAAATGCGCATTGTTTCAAGACTCATCTTCGACCCTGGAGAACTACCAATTAAGAAAGTAACTGACGGCGATTTGAGTTAGAATCCCAGTTTTGGGTCCAAACATCACCGCGTTAATCGCTTGAAGACTACTGACTTTATTTGGACACTTCCACTCTCCATCTCCGCGTCGTCGAAGTCCCATCGGAATCCATGTTTCCTTTGTGGGCTTGCTACTCTCTGATCCTCCAAACCATGGAGGTTGGGTCTCACGAAAACCCCCCAAGCGATGGTCAGAGACATGATATGGCGCCACAGTCAATGATGTTTCTGCATTACAAATGTTTCTTTTTTTACAATTCCTGAGTCTATTATTTTCCAATCGGTTTTTCACTATTTCTTCTTCTCTTGGCAATACTACTAAGTAACAACGAGGGCCGAAGGACATTGGTGAAAAATTGATGATTGTAAGGACTAAACTGAAATGATTTGCACGTACTAAGACGTGATCGCACATTAATAAGCCTGTAGCTAGATAAGGCAATCGAGTTTGCGTCCGTGGTGAGTGCATCTGCAAACGACCCATATGTTCATCTAACTGTTGGAAGTAAGAGGCATAACGGTCGTCACTTCATCTCCGGACGGTAAGGTAATCCCCATGTAAATGAATGGTCCTACCGAGAACGAATTCAGAAATCAACACTAGTTACGAGTTTGAAGGTGAATCATAAGTCCGATGAGATAGGTTGCATCTAGTTAGAACCGTCGGAAAAAATGTGACAAGTTTTGAATTGCCAGTAAAAGCGGTCCACCATGCTGTTAGCTGCCGAATGTCGGACAGGTTTATCCGAACGTTTACAGCCTGGTATTTCTGAATTGTTGAGATTCACACTGTACTCCATAACGTGTTGTTATCTTGTTGGAGTAACCATACTGAGGAGACCATCCTTCTGCATTTCCTGGTATTACGGTTTCAGTTTTTGGTTTCGGGATAGGAGCAGCCTCCTGCTACCAAATTAATAGGTCAGCAGTTTCGTTGAAACAACGAATTTCTGATGGTGAACTGGGTAATGGAAATTCGCTAACTGTCCGAACACCTTGGTACTAAAACGTGGGTTCAAGATTCCGCCCTCACTCGGAGGTCGAAAATTTTCCAGTTAAGACAATTCTACATTTATTAAATTCCGCCAAACTAGACATCTTGATTTGTAAATTGTTTCAACTTTTGTCTCCAGTTTCAGAATCCCCTTACGGTTGATACCGAGACCTAAAAATGCCACCGAGGCTTGGGAGAAGACGATTTTGTCCGCATTAGCCGTTGTACTAATTGCGCTCAAATAATTTGTGTTAATGCATTGGCGCAGTTTTTTCGGATTTGCTAATGGATAAGGTGTCGTCTTTGTATGCCAAGACGAAATCTAAGCTAATAACCTCGCCTGTAAGGCGTTGCACAGTTTGTTTGGTGTCACGCAAACCAAACAGCGTTTGCAAAACTCCTTACCGGTCAAGACTATCTTCGATATATCCATGGCCTTGGAGATTTGGTGATAGGTGCGGAGCGTACCAAGTGGGGATAGCCTGGGGATATTAGATCTGCGAATTATATCTAGTTCAGACATGTGATAGAATCCAACTAGACTTTGGATTGTGTATCTTATATTGATTGTACTGTGATGCGAATGTGACATCGCATTTTGCTAGTGGTTGTTTTAACTTGGCTAAAAGCGGTTGATCACTTTTTACGACATTCTAAGGAATGCGACGTGCCGCCAATAATTCATTCCTGATTTTCGGACTTTCTTTTTGCTCCAGAAGTAACCTGTACATGCTGTAGGGTTTTACCGAGTTCAGATCAGTGTTTCTTTACCTGTTGCCGACTAACTGTTGTGAACGCATTGCTAGAAGATAGAGAACAAACCTTCACTGAGCAGATCGTTTACTGATAGAGCTGAATACGTATGTGTATGCTTCGGACGGTGGTGGTCGACGAGCGCAAACCGACGTGACCAATGTGCATTTATCAGGTGAAAGTGAGCTGGTCAGACAGATGCTGCACTCGCGTGCGTGAGCAGTATATGCACGCATATACTCACGGTGTGATTTGACCATCAGTTCATCTAGTTTTAACGGATGCTAAGGACGAAGAAGAGGATCAATTCGTTGAATGATTCAATAAAAATTGAAAACTAAACAAACTAATACGTGAGGTAGCAGGTCCAGGTCTTTCCTATGCAATACTTCTGCAAATTTAGTCGACTTCAGATCCCGTAGACCATGAAAATGTAGATGAGATAGGATAAAGTATCGGAGAAGAATAACCGTCGTGTGAGATTGTTATCCTACCTATGTCTTTGCGAAGCAAAGGGGTTGCTATGACGGATTGCCAGCGTTTCCATGGCTGTTTACGTTGTGGACTACGGCATTACTCCCTCGCCCGATACGCAATAAGTCTTTCAACTGGGAGATGCTTCTCCAATTTTTGATACAACCAAAAGCTAGCTGCAAGGCAATAACTTTGGGCGAGTGGCCACTCGAACGGTTCATTCGCCTCTTCGAGTCAGGAGAACTTGACAAAGGCCTTTCATTGTCTAGCCACACTCGCCACGTTAGTGCTACCAACGAGTTTTTGTGGTATTCTAATGCAGAACGCTTGCTAGACGGAAACTCACCACGTCCTTGTACGCTAATATAATGTGCAGGGATACGCTCTGCTCATGGTTATGTACCGTGACGACAGACTTTCTATTCTCAACTTGGGAACGTGCCGGGCGGTATGCAGCTCTGCTCTACTTTGTCCTGTATATATAATATGCATATATATATATATATATTCATACATCGTGATCAAGGTTGGATGTTGACTAAGTTTCTATCCTCTGCTCGTTTGCAGCTCATTGTCGAAGAGATTTGCAAGTTCTCTCTGATTAGAAAGAATGCAAACTCAAGTTGTTTATTTATGCTGTTTCTTGCCGAAGTGAGAAGTGTTCGTATGACGCCCGTTGCATGAGTATTAGTTAGACCTGTGTATTTGGTTTTTCCAACCACTGATTTATTCGTTGATGAATGTGGCGACCAGTTTGTGCCTGTTTCGATTTTCTGTATCTCATGCTTTGGATCCCGATCGCGTATGGTCAATTTTTGTTAGACATTTATCATACAAGGATCTTTTTCGTATTATCAACAATAACCATTTGCAGGGCTCCAAAAATCTTTCTCCGTTGGTCAAAATTTTTAACTACGGTCTTACGGACTAATTCTCTTGCACATAACGCTAATTTTTCCACCGATTCTTGTTGAAGCATGGAGATTCTATTCACAAGGAGAATCAGATCGGAATAGATGCTCTCCTGATTCGTAACGGAAGTGCCAGTTTGTTGAGAGATTATCCAAACTCAATCGGTTGGGACGTTGTTGTGTGTCGTTCCCGTTTTCCTGTAAAAGATCAGACCCTCCTCCGAGGCACATTAGCCGCTCGGGATCTCCTGATCGCGTGTGTTTACCGTGGCGCTGAAGTTGGCGGTCAGCGAGACCTCCATCGGTGGGCAACAATTGGGACACGGGGCAGAGGACAAACGGAAGCGTTCCCCCAGTCCCTTTGGCCTGATACCAAGGCCGGTCGAGAGTCGGAAATGGCAGCTCGCGAGAATCGGTTATCTCGTCACAAGTGCGTTTCCTTACGGTCCCTGAGTAGTATTACGAACGATTGTTTTGATTTTTTTTATGCTTGCCAGTACGATTTTATGGAAACGTCAAGTCACACACAATGGCTTAATCGTAATGATTCAGGGGTAATATCTAGAGAATGGGCGCAGAACACCCTATAGACTTCAGCCAATGGGTGGTCGTCATATGGTGCTTGTATGTCACATCGAACTGTCGCTCAGCTCGACAATTAACCTCTGTTCCTTGGATCTTTTATCCCGAATTATGCCAGCAGTTCCGAAGACGATTGTTCACATGATTTCGTTCTTGATTTATAAAGTCCTTGCTATTCTTAATGGTTGCCTGCATCGGATTTTTCTAATTGACTTTTGAATCCCCTATCGTCGTGTACCGTCTGTAGAGGAAACCAATTATACTCATCCTAGTGACCACCGAATGTTTACCGTGTTCAGTATAACCGCCCTTTTTAGATCTATCAGAATCCATCCACTACTTGTTTGTTTTTTGTTTAGGCACCCTCGTTCCAAATTAAGGTTTTATCGAAAAACAAACGACTAATAGGCTGTTTTGTCTCATTATTCTGGTGTATACCATTTAGCCGGTTGCCAGTGAATCTCCGTCCAGACTACTCTCTACTGTGCACATCGCATCCCTTTCATGCGCCGTGGGACGAACTGCTTGCTGAAAATGTATCCATTTCTCACAGTCTCCAGGGATTTTCCCACACGACACCGTCAGTGCTACGTAGTGCGGTGTTTCTTCATTGCGTTGCGCGACCGCTGCTAGAAGGCAACTCAGAGGTGCTGAACAGATTGAAGAACACTTCCCGGTTCACTTTGTTGTGTCCGTATCTACTCTTGGTAAGTTAATTTATAATGCACCGTGATTGTATCTGATCCTGTTTGACATTACTAGGCAGTACATGATTATCACTGCATATTTCGGATAATTGGTGTTAGCTCGTTCTAGTGATCTATGCTTTTGTGAATAGTAACCAGCATTATCGTCAGCATTGGCATTTTTGTTTCCAGTCTACGTTTGCGACTTATTTCGCAATTGGCGAAAATATTCAACGCTTACTGTAGACGCTTGTTCTCATCACTGACGGGAGCTTCATGGTTTATTTGTTTATACATTAGGTTCACGTTCATTGTACCTTCCGCGGACTGCCTGAGCCGTGTGCGATCCTCTACGCGCCGCGAGATGAAAAGGATTTGAAACGTTATCGCACACCAAAAGATGAGCGGGAAACGAATATACTCGAAGTGACTAGCAATCGAGTGGTCTTGGGGTACGTGCAAGAAGGTGGCTTTGACTACTCCACGGGCCGAGGGTCTGGTTTGGGTTTTATCAGCTTAGCAGCTTTGATTCGAGCATACACAGCTTCCAGATCCAATACTCTTTGTCATGGATTCACAGAAGTACTTATGAAAAACCCAAAATCAAATTGCATACGTACTGTTCACTTGTCCATTGTTCCAACCTCAATACCATAATGTACAATAATGCCCGATTTGTCTTCACAGCATTCCTGTTTTGTCTCACTTCCGAAGGAAGGCATGGGTATATCGTACAGAAGAAACGAGCATGCAACTTGAGGTACACCTTTCATCTCCACAAATGATACAAGACAGTTAGTGCGGCAATTGGGCACAGCGTTTAGCCGGTCTGAATGTGATGCGTTTGAATGGATTAGTTGTTTTCAATTTTCTTTCGGACTCAGACTCGAAGTTGAGGTTGTCACAGCAACTATGAAGAAATCCTGATTACGTTCTGTGATTTGGTGGAAATGCGGAGTAAAATACAAGACGAAGCTGATGGAGGATTTTTGATACAGCTACACTATTGACTGGAGTATTTGGTTCTTTCCGGTGGGTTGATCTTGCAATTGCCAGTCTACAGTCTGATAAGATGGAGGTCTTGATTAGAGTTGTTTTGAAAAAGCACCGCGTCGTCCACATACCTAGTTTGACCGAGAGTCAAGCCTTGTTGTTCACAGGTGTTGTGGTAAAGTAGAGGGAAGCATTTGGCCTCACAACTGTGAAATAGATTAATGTGCTACGTGCGATCCGAAGAATTCAATGGAGCTCAAACAGCTAAACTCGACGCCAAAAAATCGTATCCTCTACAAATAATTAGGTTAATCTGATTGCGCCTGTCATAGTTAATGAGATTTTTATCGGTTAACTCATTGTCGGTGTCTCGAAAGAGGCCTTATGCCATTCAACCGTCGGTGTTATGCTTTCGTTTGGCATATCCTCCTTGGGATGAACCGCTGTCACTCATCTTCGTACGCTCCTGGATGATCAAGATCTTTAATAAGAACAAAGTCACGGCTGAAAAATGATCAGAAATGGAAAGTAGAGATGTTCATACACCTCACTGCCGAAGTGCTATAGGCTGACAAGAGTAACTTGAAGAGACGTATCTTACGGAATGTGGTCGACGGAGGTTGTGCCTTCTCAAGCTAGTGAGTGACAGAGTAAAACGACGCCATCAAGCGAGGATGGTTACAAGAAAGCTGGCAGCCTTCTGTGACCACTTAGTTCTGAAGATTTGAACTCAGCTGGAAACATTCGATGCCATTTGAGAGGGAAGATTATGCTGATGTGAAACTCCCCTAATCTTCAGAGATTGTAATGAGCCGATAAAGCTTGAAGCAACATTAAGACTTATCTTCCGACTGTTATCAAGCAAATGGACGAGTACTGAGGCTGTTATTGCTACAGAAATACTAGGTGTTGGTTTTCTCATATTCTCATTGTTTCTTTGAGCCACGATCGGATGATTGTGCAAATCAAGCACTGCGGAGTTGCGTTTTTTGGCACAATGTGTATTTGATACTGTGTGACTCCCATTGGGAACGATATTTCTCGAAGCGTTGAACAAGTGTTTGCATCTATCGTTATTCGTTTGAGAACCGCAAGATCCAGAAGTGCTTGTGAGAATGCGCGGTCACGACTCTATATCAGGCTTTCATTTCACGAGATAATGGGACAACTCAAGATCAATGGTGTAGCTTACAATACAGGTGCATAGATTTTCCAAACATGTGCGTCAATTTTCAGCTACATCAAGGCGACTTCTCAGTAATTCGGTCCCGCAGTCCGAGGTACACTTGATGTAATTTTTAGGGAAACTGGAGAAAAACGACCTAATCTGTAAGCGGATCGTCTAATACGTAGTGTTCATCTTTGCGAAGAAATTGTGATAAAACAGCGCCCCTCAGTAGGAATTCGGGCAGAACAGTAAAAGTTCCATTTTATTAGTCCGAAAATGCTATTTCCCTTCTTTGGTCCATTAATTTCTTATTATTTGTTGCTCTCTCTCTCAAAATAGGCAATTACATAGTCTTCGACCGACCGTTTCCTGTTGCTAATGTCCTATGCGATGGGCACCACTGCTACGAAATCATATTAGAAGACCAAAATTTCCAGCACCCGAAATGGCTCCATTCCGTTGACGGCTAACCTTTAGAATGGGAAAACGAAAAGCTCGCATACTTCCATGGGACTGCGGTATTGTTTCTTGATATTGTTCACGTAGCGACAAATCGTTTCATCTGAACTGCTTTTGCTGTTTTTACGCATTGTTAGGCGGATATTCAACGACCTTTCTTCCATTTCGTTACTGGCATTATTAATTTTGCTCTCCAGTTCGTGATTTTCTATTGATTGCAAGCAGACATTTCACTCCGTTTCGCGAGCGATCTTCAACTCGTTGATACGTCTATGAGTTGACCAATGACACGAATGAAAGTAAATGCTTTATGTACTTTGAAAGAGTTGGTTAGTCATCGGTCATGTAATCACATACCGACAAAAAATGGTGAATTGAGCGATGATATCACATGATGAATTATTTCATGAAAAAACGAGAAGTCAGGCAACCGCACAGTGTGATTTACATCGATTTCGACGTGTGAGTTGAAAACAACGAGCAACGGAACGCTCACAAGCTTCATTATGAGCAGAATGTTCTTACTGCTTGCTGCTGACGTTTTGAATGAAACCCAAGTGGGAAAACAAACTGGCTTCCTGAAAATGAGTGTTTGTAAAATTTCACTAGTGTGAATAATGTGGCGTTGCGCTGTTTTCGGATATCTGCAGAAAAATCAGTGGGATGCCAGAGGAATTCATGTCGACACTAGGGGGGGGGACGATACCCCAATATTATCACCTATGCGAAATCGGCCTTGAAGCCGATCCAGTTGGGGACAGCCCTTTCTTTTCGTTGCACGCATCAGAGTAGTTGAGGCGGCTTGCCCCATATAAACTAAGTCTCACTACACAATGGGAGCGAAGGAAGGCGGCAACCATGACCCTGAAACTTGGAGTGGCATGGGGCCATATAAGGTCACATTGGGTCAGATGTGCTAATGTTCATGGGGGCAATGAATTGCCATTTGCCACCACAGAACATTGTGTACTAACAGCTCCGTGTGATGGATGCCAGAGCCTTGACCAACTGAACACAAGTAAAAGAAAACTGTCATAGTTGACTTTTGTAAGTCCCCCAAACAACCCTGTCCGTTCACTTGAAGAACGCAGAGGTTGCTTTCACCTCTTCGATCCAGAATCCAATCAAGAATCACAGCTCTCATTTAAGAAATCAGCATCAGCAAATTTGATGACGTCGGTTCTTTCTGCACAACCGATTTTGCACGCACACATCAGCCTGAAGAAGACCAAAAGGGTTATTGTGGCAATTTGATGGGACAATTGGGAAGGCCATTCGAATTAAAATGGTCGACAAAACCGACGGGGGATATCTCGTTTCACCAGAACAACAACTATGTGAAAAGGCTATTGGTTGAAATGGGTGTATCGTGATCGTGAATTTCAGGTTCCGAAACAATCTTCATGTAATCCTCGTTCGGCGTTACCTGACTACTTTTTATTCAAGTACTTAACCAGGAAGCAGGCTGGACTGAGCACTTCGAGGATAAGTTTAGCGAACGTATTTAGTCCGACGTCTGCAGCTGCAAATCCTTGGGAGGTGTCACTTGAACCCCAAACGGAATTGGAAGTGCAGCCAAATATTCGGCTTCTGAAGAGGGGGAAAGCAGCCGATCCCGACAACCTTCGCATAGTTCTTTTCAAAATTGGTGGGGAAGCTCTGATGAAATCACGGGAATTTTGATTCCAAGGAATGTTAATTTTAATTCCACGCTTATCTAGTTGACGTCAATCCTAAATCTCAAGCATTCGACCGCGTCCTCTTTGAAACGCTCATCAACAAATGCTCGTTAATCACACAGTTTGTCAAAGAGCATCTCGTTGTTTCCTATGATGAACGGCTGGTCTCGGAACCAGTCCCGTCCGCCTTTATATGAATAACACGGAAATAATAACGTCTTCGTTGTATGCAAATTATTCCTTTGTCCATTCCGTGACTAGATATGGCGTGGATGGACGCTCCAAATAATCGGCTGGAAGCGTACCGCCGTGGCAACACAAAAGGGCGTTTTGACCATGAAATAGGCTACTTAAGTCACTTGTAACTTTTCATTCTGGTCTACGACACGCGAAAGCTAGAGATCAGCGTAAAGAAGGCTACTTGTTTCTCAAATTGCTTGTTTGAAAGTATAGTGATTTCCAAATGTTTCAGAAAATTACATATTGTGAATAAGGTAATGTAAACAATAACTAGTTTGAAAGACAGTTCTCACAAATATTGTCATGGTGATTCACAACTACCAGTGCGATAAAAATTGTCAACTCAGTCATAACAGTTCGGCATGGCATAAGAAAAATCAAATCAGTGTTTGAATCGATTCGTCCATCCGTCTTTGACATAAGGTTCCAAAAATCCGCGGAAACGCAACGGCTTAACATCGAACCGTAATCCAAAGCCGTTTCGATCTCGGATCTCCAATGTCGGTATGCTTTGCTGTAAAACAAATAGTAGTAAGGGGAAAGCATACTTCAGACGACAATCCTTAAACAACTTAAAACGTTCCTCAGGGAATCGGATGGCGAGCCTTCTTGAGAAATATTATAAACGACTTAGCGCGATCATTAAGAGAACTAACCATATTTCATCTCTAGAAAGTCAAGCTTTCGACACCCATATGCGCCGATCACATCGGTCGCAGAAGATAAATCGCTGCCGTCCGCCTCGTTACCTATTAAGAATTATTATGGTTCTATCTCACTCCATTTTTCATGGTCACGGTTGTCGATTTCCCTGGCCGGTGTGGTGGGCTTAACGGTTACGAGGCACGCTCCCCCCTACCACACCCAACATAATGGAAAGATGAGGGCATACACCGAGTTTCACAACGTTTCGATACGAACGAGAGTATTTAATCATTTATTTAGTTGTAACCCATGATTACTGAAGTCTCTAACTGATATACTGGAATCTCCAAGGGGTGGCGGTGCACAATAACGTGACGTGTTTTTTTCCGGTCACTGACTTTTTGTCAACGGTTAAGTGCCTTCAATGGGTAGGGAAATTCAGATCGAATTTTGATTGATGGTCACATTGCCAAACGTCCAATGGATTGGTATTATTTATTTTGCGAGTTCTTATTCTCCAATCGAGGGAGCTGTAACAAAATGAGCTAAAGCATAAATCGCATTCCGATAAATTGCTTACTGGAGACGATCTGACGGATAATAACAATCTGACTGAATTGATCGATCTAAACAAACGATCAAACGACGAGTTATCTCAACGACTCATCAACAAAACCTTATACCCTAGCAGATGAAAACCCACCAATAAAGAATACTAACTACTAATTGGCTCATGTAACACGCCAAGTCGATCTTCTGTTTAGTCTGTCATTAGCACCAAACTTTCCCAACTGCTGCTAGGCACTGGGCTTTCGAGAATACGCAAAACCACATCACATCGGTTACCTAAACGCATTTTTTTTGGGAATTGAAATGCATCACTTGCTGAGTGTGACAAAGTATACATTGAATACTTGGATGCCTTTTGACATTTATCTGAAAAGTCATGAGTGAAAGGTACACACCTAACAGACAAACCATTATTCGTTATCAAACGTAATTGAGTGGTGCCGCTATCTCGATTGGCTGACACATTTGGTTAGCATGGTGTAGTGCTCCTCTACTTTGGTATTCTGATTGGACGAATTCTTATAGTGAATGGGTTCGTCAATCGGACGCTTCCTCTTCCTACTCCTCTGAGACACCAGATTAGTTTAGACAGTAATTACCCTGCACCAACGTGCTTCGGTTGCGGTTGCTATCTCAAAGCACCATTTGTTCAAACAGAAGGAAGAACGAAAGATAGCGAAGAACGTCGGGCAAATAAATTAAAGAACTATACAGAAGAAAGGTTTTCAATCCAAGAACCTTATTGACTATGGCACTCAGCCAGACCACCTATTGCCTTCAACAATCGCTTGTGGAGGAGAGGATCTCGTAGACCCCAAACAGGTAGTATGAATACACCTACATAAGCTGGTCTACTGGTTAGTTTTCATTCTTTTTCTCATGTCATCGACTGGCTATCTCGAACCACGGGAAGACACCCAGAATTCAGTAATTCCCCGAAGCAGGCTTCTTGAAAGCGCTAGAGTTTAGATCACTCTGGCTTATACGACCATTAACCATGCGCCAACATGTTCTGTTCCAATGCGAGAATCCCGCTTCGTTAGTACTTCATTCATAAAACTCCGCAAACTAATGAGACGTCCTAATGGAACAGGGCAGCTGTTTACCCACAGGAAAGTGATACAGAGCGGCCAGTATTTAAACTTCGCAAGCTTCGGTCCAATAGCCTATACAAGGGGTTTGGTCATAACATCTTTCTACAAACAAAAATCCAGTGCAACAATAAATAACGGGGAAAGACGGAAAAAAACTACCCTTTCAAGATGGTCCAGATGAACGGACATGTAAGGAACTTGACAAGGACGGTAAGCGGAATGAACGACGAGAAATTCAAAGGGAACAACCACGCGGAAGGATTATTGTAATGGCAAAATTCTTAGGTTCAAAGGTCAAGTTATCAGAGGTGAAAATGCAACAAGCCAAGGTCATCGAGGCGTCAAACTAATCGTGAAAAACTTTTGAATGCAGAAGATTGCAGTCAAACACAATTAAGCACTGACGATGAAACTTTTGAGCTCTAAACGCGAGCCTTGGTAACAAGGATCTCGTAATAACAAAAACCCACAACTGACGTCAATTCTCAAAACCTCTGAGGGGTCCGAATTCCTTATCTTCCGGCGAAACCTGCTGTCAAAACATTTGAACCTCGGGATTAAACTGAGCAAACAAGCCACTTAGCAGAGATTGAGCCAGGAATTGAATCCGTGCATACCGTTTGTGGTCCAGCTTGTTTGTTGGTCATATTACTCGATCGTGAAACACTACCATCGACTCCATTTGCATTCACAGCCTGGAATTCGCTCGTAAACAAATCCGAAGTAGCTAATTCTGTCTAAGTACCAATGATTAATAAAGACAACGAAATGAGTAACTTGTTGAAGGTGCAATCTGTGATCAAAAACACCTTCAAAAGCAATCACAAAAAAGCACAGTTACTTACAGGAAGATGATGTATATTAATCCATTCCGCACTGTCCAAAACCTCCTCCATCAGTTTAAGAGCCGCTGCATTTTTTGCACGGTCATCTGAAATTGGGTATTATGAATTTACGACTGCATTAATCTGAATGTGTAAACCAAAGAAAATATTGTTAGGAAATAAAGTGAGGCAGAGCTTTGGTCCGACGGGACAACGATACCGGATTAATTTTTCAATACGGTCATCGCCTCACTTAACTTTCGGTGATATTTACCATATCTTATGCAGATCACATTCCAGCGAAGAGTACTACACAGCGCGAACCAAATCGAAGGTTCCTTTCAAGTCGAAAAAACCACTGTTCATGTCTAATAACGGCTGAAGTGAAAATCTACTCGATGCCACTTCGACCTGGAAGAAATCCGGCTTGCCGTTCGCGAACATTACTCACGCGAATCGGCAACCGTCGCAATCAAACTGACTTCAAGATGATCATTAAAATCACTGCACGTTCTGTTCTGGAAGATGAGTACTGTCAGTGACTCATTCCGCGATAACGAAATACACTCCTTATTTCAAAAGAAACGGATTGAAGAGGTAAGCGATTTCATCAATGAAATTAACTGGGGGCAGTTTGTGGGGACCGGCCAAGAATCCGCGTTTCAACAGTCGACTCTAACTCTGACACTTCACAAAAGCTCAGTTACTGAAATCGGAAAAACTGCGACAAAAGGGACTGCACAGGACTGGTTGGGACGACACCATTACCAATCGTTACCAATTCCTCAGTGTTGTTCTCTCCTTATATTTGTTTTTCACTTAAAACATTGACATGTGAACTCATTCCTCCTGTAATTTATTAACGTATACTCAGGAAGTCACTCCACTAGGCAATGCCCGTCAGCGAAGATTACCAAGGTTTCTCAGCGACTTAATCTCCCACTCACGAGTTCTCTGTTCCGGATTTAAAATGGTAATTGTCTGGAATCACAAATATTTTATTCATTCGCAGTGATCTACAAGGAGCGTTTGGATTGTGGGATTACCTGAACAAAGATCAAAAGCGTCAGAAGCTAATAAGTGTTTTACGAGTAAGTTTGTTAGTGCCTACATGAGTCCGATAATCTGATAGTTTATCTTTCCGGTGCTTCTATGCAAGGTTGGTTCCTGCCTATTATTGTTCGTATAGTCCCACTAGATAGTAAGAACGATGAAATCAAGACTGAAATGTGAACCACTTGGATTTAGTAACCGTTTGCAACACTCTGTAGGTTGATCCGACTGTCGCAGTGCCTCTGATCGTTAGTGGGCTAAGAAAAATTGACAGGAAACATACGTAGCACAAGTCTGAATACAACTTAAGGGTCATCATAACCGCGATGAAAGCGGAGTCTTGGAGCGCCGAGGACGGTGGAACCGTCATGCCTTGGTGCTCAAGCAAATAGTGATGTGAACTATCGAATAGGAATTCGGATTAATTTTAAAGGCAAAGTATTTACAACAGTGCCTCCGTAACGTATTTTTATTTCCTTTGTGCAATTAGAACTGCCTTGAATAAAGTAAAAGGTATGGAAAAGTTAAGTACTACTCGGAGTTGTCAGTGGCACAGGGTCGGTCGGAAGAAGGACGCAGATTGCGGTGTCCGAAAGAATAAGGTATTTCACAAGAAACAGACCTATAGAGAGTCAACAGATCTGTTAACCAATGGTTTCGCTTCACACATCGCGAGTGTAGGTTTATGTAACGCCGAGAGACTAGAGCATGCAACAGGAGACAATATCTTGCACATGCGGAGTAACGAGCATATCAAGTATAATGAGAATTGTTGCTAATGATGGCGCACTGATCAGTGATTTGACTGAGAACACATGCGGCGCCCACCGCAACATTTCGTGGCGTATTCTCCGGCGGAACCTTCGCGACTATCGTATAGTCTCGAAGCACGTGTCTCTGAGGAGCGCGCACAGATAGCATTTGTTCCAGATTTTTAAATTTGTATATACCGCTGCGCACAACAAAATGAACTGTTCCTTGGGCGTCGAGCTATTTAGGACAAAATCTGTACCAAAGGAGGTGAAGACGCACAGTGGGCTGCGCACGGCAGCAACTGTTATGTGGGAACTATGTGACCGCCGACAAGATAAGGGCCAGACCTGCAGTCCGATAGAATCTGCTGGGGACTGCTGTGGCTGTGAACAAACGGCCAGCGAATCTTCTTCGATCAAACGCCCTCCGCAAGGATTTGGCAAACATTTTGGTGTCCCGCGTCTGTGCCTTGCAGAGATACATTTGTGCTGGCAATAGGATCCGCCCTGTGGGTTTTAGGCGTGGCTCAGCAGCTGTGTGATGGATAAAGTAATACAAAGAACTCCATCGGATTGTGCTAGACAATCGCGTATGGAGGAATCCGGAGCGCGATGATGCTTCATGGTTTCCGTGTCTTAATTTGCTTGCTCTTTGGCGCCGGCTGTTCCGCA